>JAANDH010001043.1:55412-84126 GCA_011799765.1 Nymphaea thermarum
TATATATATATATATATATATATATATATATATATATATATATATATATATATATATATATATATATATATATATATATATATATATATATATATATATATATATATATATATATATATATATTCAATCATTTTTCTTCCTAAATTCAAAGATATTGATACATGTATTATGCATGAAGATAAATAATAAATACATTAGATTTTATAAAAGAATTTTTTTTTAAGACTGTTGATTTTAAACACCTTATATGATTGGATTCACACATTTATTTGTTTAATCTTATAAATGTTGGCATTTGATTGTCTATTATGTTTGCGTTTGTGAAACAGAGTGCTCACATGTAATGAAGATACAAGCTGAAATCGGGTGGCGTAGTTAATCAATTTGGTGATATTGTCATTGTCCAAATGAATTTGGTGAGATTGTCATTTTCCATCATGTGGACGGCAAGGTAGGACGACGTAAGTTGCTCTACAACCACAGAATTTATTATTTTCATACGGAAAATTGAAGACTCAGACGAGCTTTGTTTGACTGGTTTTGTTAGTTCCATCTAATTTTTCTGTACAAAAGTTTTCATATGAAAAAAAGTCTCTATTTTATGTGTCAGTTGAGACGTCGAAAGCCACGTTGCTAAAAGGGTGTCACTAATGCACAGTAACGAAGACATCCCAAAGGCACCAAAAGTAGACCTTGTATTGTTGAGAGATTGATCATTTGAAAAAAAGTGAATATGAAAAATAAATTGCACACTATGAAAAAACTTAAAATAATCAGGGGCAGAGATAGTCTGTGCCTACAGAGCTAGGGGTAAACAACAAGTCAAGCTACTTGGGCTCGACTCATTAAAACTCGGCTCATGAATGAGTTCGAGCCGAGTTATTTGATTAATGAGTCGAGCTCGAGTTTATTAGTCGACTCGTTCAAATAATCCACCTGAGTTCGAGCTCAACACGTAACTGCCGAGTTGAGCTCGAGCCTTAATCGAGTTTGTCAAACCTTAATTAAGTTGATATATTCAAACAAATTTACGAGTTTGTCGAGCCTTAATCGAGTCGAGCTCGAGGTCAACACGTAATGATGAATATCAATTCTATCCAAATGAGTTTGTTGATCCTTAATAGAGTCGAGCTTCAGCTCAATACGTAACGATGAATATCAATTCTATTCGAATGAGTTTGTTGAACCTTAATCGAGTCGAACTCGAGCTCAACACGTAACTGCCGAGTCGAGCTCGAGCTGCTTCTGTCAAGCTATTCTCGAGCTCAACACGTAATGATGAATATCAATTCTATTCAAACGAGTTTGTTGAGCCTTAATAGAGTCGAGCTTCAGCTCAATACATAACGATGAATATCAATTCTATTCGAATGAGTTTGTTGAGCCTTAATCGAGTCGAACTTGATCTCAAGACGTAGCTGCCGAGTCGAGCTCGATCTGCTTCTGTCGAGCTATTCTTGAGCTCGAGCTATTTCCGTTAAGCTATTCTTGAGTTCAAGCTGACTGAACTCGGGCTCAACTCGGTTCGTGTTCACCCCTACACAGAGCTCAATCTAAAATTTTGAATTTACATGTTGGACTTTGGTGGACTTGGATTCAATTATATAAAGCAGCATCACGAGTCTGAGTCACTGCCCTAAAACCAATTCAAATTTTGTTAATTATATACTTAATGTCCCATAAAAAGTAATCACTGCTTCTACCAACAAGAGCTCTGTTGCACATTTAGGCAAGAGGACGCCCTTAAAATTAAAGCCCTGAAAATGAAAGACGTTGGTCGTCCTTTCTTTTTTTTTTTATAATAAAATTAGTGAGGGCCTGCCTAACTCATTGAATGGATCAAAGGAAGATTCGTCCCTGATTGATCAAAGCAAAATATGAAACATTTTATTTTGGAGGAAAAAATTGACATTCAATTGTGATTGCAGATGAGATAACTGTTCTTTTTTTTTTACGAACCATCGATGAATTTCTTTTATTCAGTCATGAGTTTAAGATTTCTGTAGTTTTGAGGATGACTTCAATGAACTGTAATAGAAATGATCAGTTTGTAAATTGAATCCGCGAGCCTGGTGATTCCGTGATTTGGCCAATTCAATTCAATGTCCATATTAGTGACTTAATTTGCTAACAAAAAAATAAAAAATCATTTATGAAGTAAATGAAAAAATGTACTATGAAGTTAACTAAGAAATAAACAATTTTGGAGTACATTAAAAAATTAATTAAAGCTTAATATGCGGCACTCTTTAATCGGCTAAACGAATCAAATGGATTAATTTTCCACCAATTTGATCATTAGAATGGATTGATTACACAACATTACTTTAATGTTCTTCCACTGAGAAAAGAGAGTCCCAAACCTTCCCATTCATCCTATCTCAAGGGTTTTGCGTTAGCGTCAGTGATAGTAGCGGTATACGCTTCAATATAAGTACCACACCCTACCACCTAAAAACACAAAAGCATAGCGCCCACGAGAATCAAACTATACACATAATTTTTCACACGCATCAGCCCTTGAGGCAACATTACTTTAATGCTCTCATGTCTTTGCACATCATTTATATGATTACTCATAATATGTTTAAATGGCAATAAATTTGTCTCATTTAATATTGTTTTCCTCATGAACTTTATTCTCATTAAATTAATGCAGCCCAACTGGTGCAAACCCTAGCTTTTGATTATAAAAAAAACCGAAGAAAAGTGGCGCCTTGATTTGCATTCGAAGAGGACCGAAAACAACAACGAAATTCATAAGTTATTATTAGATTTACTATTGCGAAGGTTTTAAAGGAAGGGAATATTGATTCTTTACTAAGTTGGCTTCGTCCGCTTGGCTGAACATGACAAGTGGCGACGGTTGGTAGCCTACCAACCTTCTTTTTCTTCTTCTCTCTTTCCCCCCGGGCCATCATCCTTGTCATAACAATTATAAAGAAAAAACAGAAGAGAAAAGCACGTACAGGGAGTGAAGAGAGCTTGTTTTATATTAAAAACCAGTAGAACGTCATCATTCGTCACCCTCCAAAGCCTCTTAGAACTAACTGCGGCATCTTCTACTCTTTTATGACATCTTAATTGCTTCCCTCGTGCAAAACCCTTGTTGTTTCCTTCGTTCATTAGCTTTCTTCTTCCACTAATCATGTTTGGGCAGTTCCCGAGGCCGAGGCCGCCCCTCCTCCCCCTGTTTCTAAGGTTCAGGACTTCTTTAGGAAGTGGCGGAGCCACATGGTGACTGGTGTGGGCAGTTGCCCACATAGGTCTCTTAAGATTTCTTTATTTTGTAAGACAGCTTTCTTTAAAAATTTATCTTTAAATGTCTATAGATGTCCCATCAAATATGAGTATTTCTAAACGTTTGCCCCTCCAACCAATTTTTCTAACTCCGCCGCTGCCTTCATTCAAGACTTTATGTGGCATATGACACACTCTTTAACCCCAGTGGTGCAGCTACCATTTATAGTTCAGATGAGTAACACTCATATAATCTACTTGAGAACATATTATCAGTGCAACCCTTAGGCAAACCAACTATGCTATGCTGCTCATGATCATATCTACTGTCCACAGTTTGTACATATTTACTCAAGTCAGTCTCAACCATGCTTTTAACTTACAAATTAAGGCATGATTTATTGATATATAAGCTATTAGGGCTATTATATATATGGTAATTAAGGTTCACGCAATATGCCGTATGAACCGAGGGAAGTCTTGGACCATGTGACTTAACAATTTATAGTATTCTCGGAGGGGTGTCTCATCTTGGGAATAGTAGATGAAAAAGTTTTTCAAGTTCAAACACTTAGAACCTTTTTCTCATCATCTTCCACATATATATATTTGTTTAATAGATGTCACACAGTAGATGAGATACATCACTTCATATGTTATGATTCATTTCTTTAATTCATTATATTTCTATGGAACTTTAACAACGGATAGTTCAAGAGATCTAGACAAGTAAGGCGAGTAAATAAATGAATAATCAGATCGACAACAGGGTGAAATGTCCCCAGCCAGGCAAGGCTCCTGATCTGAAGAAAAGAATAGTAACAATAACAATAATAGTAACAATAATAATAGCAATAATAAAGACAAGAAATAAATAATAGAGAACTCAGAAATAAATAAAAAGCAAACTTTCCGTTAAGGATAGCAATCATTTGTGATGGTGCTTAATTACCGAGGGCCAAAGGGCATCTTTAGAAGGTCTTCAGTCTCTACCAACCTTACTTAATGACGGTTAAATTCTTTTACTGTGCTTCAACCTTGAAAAAGGCGATGTTAATTAATGGTTTTGGGACTATACATCTGGAAAAATTCACTATTGCCAAGAATTTCTTCCCATTCAACAAGGTGAAAACAGTCGCCATCCAGTTGGGTATAGCTCAAAAATTGAACCTGGTTGTTGAGGCGTCTCTTTGAACGGAGCATTTCCCCGTTGAAAATATCAGTGATAATTAAGTTCTTCAAGTACATTTTTATCGCGCTTTAAAGAGCATAACGTAGTTGGTCGAATTAAGAGCCTATACGAAGGTAGGTTTTTATTTCAATTTTCGTGGGCACTATGCTTTTGAGTGGAGCATGATGGCGCAAGATCCCAAAGACAAAAGAGAGGGAGAAGGACGAGGACTTCGAACCCCATTTGGAGTACTTTTTTTGTTGTTAATTTTCAGCATCCCTCATTCTTAACGAAATTTTCCGCTCAATTATTCCAACGTTATGTGAAGATGGAAAGCGAGCAAATTTTCCACTGACTTATTCTTCCCCCCTTCCTCTTCCCACTCCTCGTTCCCAGAGTCAAGGTAGGTGATAACAGAAAGAGTCTTTTTCTTTCCTATCCAAATGTTTTAATATATATATATATATATATATATATATATATATATATATATATATATATATATATATATATATCCTTTTTTTCTTTTCACTACATATTAGTCGAAATATTTTATGGTCTCTCTCTTTCTCTATCTTATATTTTAATGTCTCTGGCTCTCTCTTATACATCTCCAATTTTTTTTTCAGTATATATTAGTCGAAATATTTTATGACCTCTCTCTTTCGCTATCTTTTTCAATACATATTCAAATATTTAAAAGGGACATATGTTAACAAAGGCAGTACTAGACATATGTTAACAAAGGCAGAGTGTCATCATCATTATCGTCATCAGGCCATTAGAAAAAGGATGAAGCATGCGTTTAGATTCCGGGACAAGGGGACAAACAGCACTTGCCTCTCTATCCACTGAGATTCTGTGCTCTTATCATTGCTCTTTTTTTAATTAAGAGAAGTATTATTTGCTGTTCTTGCGGGATGCCATTTGAGGAATATACGTATATTTAATAAAATTGAATGGTGACTCTGGCTTTCAAGTCACCCAGCTACTTAAGTAGAACTATTCAATCTAACATGATAAACAATTTTAAAAGAAAAACAAAGAAAAAAAATTATGACCATTTTCCTCACTAGTTCACACATTTTTTTTTTGTTTTTCTCTCAATCATTTACCTATTTCTAAAGAATGACCATGGTAAGATGTATATATATATATATATATATATATATATATATATATATATATATATATATATATATATATATATATATATATATATATATATATATATATATATATATAACTTGTCCACTTCATTCCAAAACTTTACGGCTTACAATTTTAGAAACCGCGCTACGGGAGGTTCGGCCTGTGGCATTCCCGCAGCTAAATCCTTGTCATTATCTCTATTCCGATGCTTGCTAGATGCCGTCGCAAAAGAGATAACATACACACAAAAATACCTTCAAACCCGCCAGCCAATGATTTTATTATATATATATGAGCTAGTTACTTTGTGTCAACAAACTCGAAACAATGAAGATTCTCAAGAAAGCCAAATTCACCTCTACCAGCATCTTTCGGCGATATATTCATATTCGATTAAAGTGAAAATCAAGATTATGTGCATGTTCTAACATTATATATATATATATATATATATATATATATATATATATATATATATATATATATATATATATATATATATATATATATATATATATATATATAGTGTGAAAGAACTTTTATTGCCTATGTTTTGGATTGAAAACATCCTGCCAACTTGATTATACGTATGAGTTGCCCGCCAGCGAAAGAAGATAGCACCTGCATCATGCACAAAATCAGCGCCACCAATTTTTGAAAAAAATCTGACTCCCACAACAATGTGTTCTCTTCTTCCCCCACAAAAAAGGAAAAAAAACTGAGATTATCGTGGGAAGCAATAAATGGATCTGCGGACCACTAATTCGTTTTATTTGAACCATCTAGCTAGTGTTTTGCCTACCTGTTGAAGAAGGAGGAAAAGTCCAATTTGTAAATAATTGGTATGACCTTCCTTCTCTCTACTTCTCTCTCTCTTGCAAAAAAAAGCATTCTATCAGTTTGTATCCGCTTGATATCACGTTAAAAGAGTGACAGAGAGAAAAATTCACACAAAAAAAACGTCATAGACAAGTTTCTCAATGAAACAAGTTTCTATTGTAAAAAGAACCATAGGAAGATTTAGTTGTCAAAAAACATGCCATGTTGGAGAGACTTTGTTTTCTTTTTCCCCCAATGGCAATAACTCTTTAAAAGAACTAAACCCCTTAATAAGCCCACCATTTGAGAGAAGAACCCTAGGCCAACCCTGATTAACAAGGTTTATGAGGATAATTTATGCCACCATTCTAATTTTAAATCTCCAATTAGCGTGATTGTTAAACAACTTGGCCATGTTCTCAAGGAAGAATATAAGAGATTTTGTGTTGGTCAATTTTCCGGCAATAGTTTATACAACTTGGTTAAATTCCATTCTTAATTTACTTATCATGGATTAATTTTAATTAACATTGACCTAACTTTGCATTCTCTTATGTTGTAATAATTTATCAGCAATACCTAATCCTCTTATGATAACTCTTAGTTTTTCCCTGGGTTTACTTAATTACTTGAGAATCTTTTGTGGATATTATGCTTCTTAGCCTAAACTTGGCCTGCTTGACTTCATTTTCCAGGTCAAGACTCTGTGATTACGTCATTTGACATGTTAATATTATGTAAATATTAAGCAATAAAAACAATAGTGACTTAATTACTCTTTAACTGATTGTCCAAGCATTCATTATTCCTAGCTCACATTTCAACAGTATGAATTTGAATTTTAGTTCAATTAAATGTAAAATTTTCTACTTTGCTTTACATTGATCAAAATAAGCATCTCTAGATTTTGGCAAGAAGTGGCTTAAAGAGTTACATATTTTAACTTTTGTATTTATTACATGGAGAAATTGCACTTGGGTCCACTCATTTACTTATGATTATAAAGCACTGTAGCTATTATTGTCACATCTAGACCTATGGAGAGAGCTAGTTTCATAGAGGGTTTAGAAATTGTTGCATGATTGTTTGGGCGCCCACCCCTCAAAAATGAAATCCTAGTTCTGCCCCTGCCAATAATATGATGTTCTTTAGAAAATGTCTTTATGGGGGAAAAGATACCCCAGAAGAGGCTGAAACTTCTCACTTTTTTTTTGTCCTTGGGATTTGGGTTTACTTTAGGACTTAGGTGAAGAGCAGAACACCTATCAACTTAAGTGTCATATATTCACCATTTACAGTTTAGAGGAGTAACACCCATGCAATCAAACTGACAACCAGACTTTCACAGCCTTGCTAGTATGGCCAACTAAGCTACGACCTTTGGGACTACTAAATGTTCTTATGGAACTTGGGCAATTGTGCATCTAATTGATAGTTGACACGACAATCACTGAGGTGCCAACAAATGTAAACCCATTTGAACTGGACTACTGGTTGTGGCTTTTAACCAGTGGCGTAGCCACATGGTAGCTGGTGTGGGCAGTTGCCCACACCACTCTCACAAAATTAGTTTAATATATATGTTAATGTTTTGATATATTTGATTGTTATATAAGTAAGTACCCCAAAGAAATTATAGGTATTGAATGAGTGCCCCCACCAGAAAAAATTTCTGGTTCTTCTAGTGTTTTCAACTCATTTATGGCTAAAAATTTTGTTTGAATGTTCTTTGAAAATTTTAAGTATTAACATCTTACATTTGAATTTTGTCCACTCTCTTTTCCTATGAAACCGCGTGCAAAGAGCTAAAGCAAAGAGGAGATCGTATGACAATGATTGGAACAGACGGTTTACCTAAGTTAGGTTACCAACTTGAGGTCTTGGCCTCCTAATAAAGTTTTATTAATGGTTACCAATGACTTCTTTTATATAGAAATTAAATTGTCCTGTTCATCAGTTTATTTTATTCCCCTTGATCCTTGATTACTTTACATAATGCAGATTATTTTACAGTAAATTTTGCTTCCTTCGTAGTTCGTGCAAGATTATGCTTTGGAAAAATAAATATTTCTCTCCCTTTCTCTCTTTCTCTCTCTACAATTTGAGTAAGGACCACCATAAGAACTCATAGTTTATGTATTTTTTTGTCGATTAATTATAGAGGCTGCACATGTGTTTCATCATTTATTATTTAGTAAGAAAGCAAGTTGAGACCAAGTTATGGATCGATGTTTCCTTTTCCATCCAATTACGATTTGGCGTTATATGAACTATTCATTCTTATATTCTTTATATGAAAAAATGTCAATTTTTAATTAGTTCGTTAGGATCATTGCCAGCCTACGCAACAACTTATAAATGGTGCATTTCGTGGCTAAAAACCATGGACAATGAACCGTTACCACATAATATACCATTTGCAATCTTTTTTAGCATCACAAAATGTAAAAAGAGAAAAAACCTATCTGGCAATAAATGTTCGCCGGCTGATTTTAATATTATATATATATATATATATATATATATATATATATATATATATATATATACACACACAAAGAGAGAGAGATAGAAATAGAGATAGAGATGGAGGTGGTCCTTGCCTCTGTTATGCCTCATAGTGGGCCAAGTTTTGTAGTTCTATTTAACTAGCTAGTTGTGTTTATGATCATATTTTATTTGGTAAAAGACATTTATTGGCTGGCCTTGAAGCTAGGATGCACAATATAATTTGTTTTTTTGAAAGCAACGCCCTCCTAAAACGGAAAGAAAAGGGCATTATATTCCCGATTTACTCTTTTTTTTTTAATGCCCCTGCATGAATGTTTCATGAGAAATTTAAAGAAAATTACCCAACTTTTAATTCATTCATAAGTAATCACCTGGCATTTAAAAATGTATAAATAACTACTTAAATTTATAAAATAATTTCAAAAACATATGTTCCATCAAAAGCCTCAAAATACACTTAAGTAGGAAAGCCGCCTGCCGTCTCATTTTATGTAAGCTGGATAAAGGGCCGATGCTTTGCCTTATACCGCAGGGTACTTACTGAGCTTCAAAAAAAACATTCTACTATGCTTCAGCTTACATATCGGCAACCCATTTATAACATAAGGAGTCGGCGCATCGAGATTCAAACTAAAACTAATCTTCTACAAGTTCCCACCCATGAAATGGGCCAACTCCCTTAAGGATAACAATATCTTATGGCATAACAACAGTTCCTAGTGTTAAAAAAATGATTTATAATACATTTACCTATGTCATTCGGATATTTAGTTATACAACAACATCTAGCAACCAGCAGACATCCACATGCACGCATATATACACGATAACAACAGTAAGCGCGCACACACACTCTCTTTTATATATATATATATATATATATATATATATATATATATAAGAGAGAGAGAGAGAGAGAGAGAGAGAGAGAGAGAGAGAGAGAGAGAGAGAGAGAGTACGTGTCCAATTGAGCGTGAGATGAGACCTAACTGGAGAGATCCCTGGCGTTCTCTCTTTCTCTCTCTAGTGGTTGGATGGACGTGCGAGGGAGTGTGAATAAGAAATGGTACTAATCTGCTACCTATCAAAGAAGAGAGCAAAGATTTGATTATTTAATTTGGCACCCTCGCTTTCGGCAATTTAAGAAACTTGAAAGGTCAATGGCCGTTAATATCCCCTGTAGATCGAGTTATTAAATCTTTTTTCAGAGGGGGAACAACTAAAACCTTTCAATTTATCGTCTACCGACTCGAACTCGGACACGTACAGTCGCAGTTAGGTACGTAGTCATTATAATCACCTCCCCATGATACACACGCTCGGCTTTGAATTTCTCGCAGCCGATAAGGCCAAATTTGACTTCAAGATCGTCACCTTTACGTTTCAACTCCCCTTTTCTTATTTTTTTCTGAAAGTTTATATCATTTCTAGTTAGAAAAACTTGTTCGACTTCCTTTCTTTCAAAACTATTCTAGTTATTCTTGGTACAAATCAATTTCACATTTTTTTTCTTAATTTTTGTTGATTTAGATGTTTTATAATAGTACTTTTGTAAACCTAATATAAAAAAATGAGAACAGATTCATGAAATACAGTAACAAGTGTTTTATAAATCTACTTCATTTTTTTAGTTAGATTCATGGAACACAGAAACTTAAATAGGTAGAGTCTAGAGCCCATTCTATAAAAGCTCAAATTAATCGCCAGACTTGAAGGGATCTGAGCCCAATTATATAGAACAGCTCCACGAAGCTCAGGTCACTCTATCAATCAATTGAAAATTTGTTAACTGTATGCATAATGCCTCGCAAAAAAAAAAATTTGGCTGTTATAGTAACAATATGTTACTGTTGCTAAACGACCTCCTGAACCATTAAATTTCAACAAGTGTTACTAAATGGATCGAATCTTTGAAAAAATAAATCTTTCTTTTTTTTTTTTGGCCTATTCCACAGTATAGTCCTAGTCAGAGTTGTTGAACTCAGTTGTTTTGAACCCAATTGGTTTTCCGGAAACGTTTAAAAAATCTGCCAAATTATCGAATCACCATCAAAGCAGTCCTGTTCTTCTTCAAACCATGCCAATGAATTAAAAAACAATTAAAATAATAATAATAAGTGGATAAAATCATGCCACTTGTGTTTCGAATCAAGTTTATTTTGATTCGAATTCATCGAATCAGGCCGATTCTAAGAACACTGATTTAGATAATTAAATCTTAAAAAATAAACCAACCATCGAAATACATCAATCAATTAAGAACCAAACACGAATCCAACATCATATATCTAAAAAATTGTTATTTTTTTAGGTTTTTTTTTTCATTGGCATCATATTTCACCAATTGAAGGCAACAATTTTACGATTACGCGGTCAATAACAACAGTAAAATGTCTTTTCATTTAACGTGCGACGATTTATGGCATGCTGTTGCATGCATCAGCAAGAATGTCACGGACTTAGAGCCGTCCATCTAGCGATGAAGGGTCGGCTGTCATCTCATTCACCTCCAGGATGAATCACAGATGGTAGGCGCATGAATAGTTGAACATTGACTCAAGATGAGGTCGGAAAGGGGACCAATTCGACATGAGGTCCTCAAGATCGTCTGCCGCTGCATGGCCATACATTCCACAACACGTCATACTTAGGACCTCATGACATTACAATTAATTAATATATTTTTTGATTTTTTTTGTGAAATATTATAATTTAAGTAATTTATATCCAAGTTTTTATTGTCATGAACTATTAGCCGGGTGGGCGGAAACTGCCCATAGAAGGGTTGAAGCTCTCTTTTTTTCTTTCTTCGTCCTGGGGATTCAGTATTGTTTCAAAAATTGGATAAACTCACGATACACCCACAAAAATCGAACGAACAACTAAGCACATACGAACCCCCGAGCCTATTACGCTCTTAAAAACATGATAAACCAGCCTATTGAAACAGTTCATAGTCAATTGACATATTTTTTTATTTGATTAAGTTATTGGAACTGTTCATACTCAGGTTCCATAATTTTCACAATTGTTCGACTCGTAGATTTCCAGAAACTTGTGCATATAAAAAGTTTGGGAATATGCAGGTGGGAGAGTGAAGAAAACGACCCTTTGGGCATGAAAAGCTTAAAAAGAGTGCAACCGTCACTACATGGCAAAATAATGGGCCGCCATTTATATCTCGTGCCGCTTTTTTCAAACTTGGCATTCAATGTCTAACATCCAAAGTCAAATGCACCAAACGAATTGGTCTACCTCAAGGCCTGGCATGATGCTGCATGTGATGAGATGGGCAAGCGCCCCCCAACCCCACCGGAAAAATTCACATCTGGCCGGCAATCCTTCTCTCTCTCTCTCTCTCTCTCTCTACTACCCTTTTGTTTTTTATTTTTTCTTTTTGTTGTGTTGAAACATGGAAAGTTCACATTTGGCCGGCAATCTCTCTCTCTAATGCCCAATTGTTTTTGTTTCTTCCTTTCATGTTACGTTGAAACATCTGAATTGGTTGACAAAAAACTTTTCGATTTGGGCTGAAAGTAAGACTCCATGATTTGTCCCACAAATTTCTCGTTGATCTAAAATCCACTTGACTTTCTTAGAATTGCCACTTGTCGTTTGTACTCTCGTCGACATGTGCTTCGCCGGGATTCTTGACCGCCGCGGTTATGTTCTCGGTCACGACCGGAAAAGGTCTTGGCCGGCGTTGAGTTGAACGCTCCTCTGCCGGCGCAAAGGCTGTGCTGGAGGGAGGTTCAACAACCGGACCGAGTATCATATACTTGGTTCCTTCTCCACCGGTAACAAATGTATGGACGAATACCACGTAGCATTGCGGGGGTCCGCCAACTGCTGTGTGAAAAGGTACTGGATGATGCTAGACACGATTACCAGATCGTCCTCGGATGGTGTCTGGCAGCCTTTTTTTTGCAGTTCAAGCAAAAGCCAAGATTGCTTATGTGGACTACCTTTATCTGACAAAGAGACAGTAGTATTAAGTATATCCCTGTTCTTGGCAAAAGTTCTGTCATGAAAATAGTAAAAGAACTCGGGCACCATTTTTTTTTTTGTTTAACTAGCATCTTGGTAAGGCAGCATGGATGTTCGTGTTTGCTTCCATTTTCGTAGCAGAGGACACACACTTAGCACATTAGTATGTCAAGCTTTGGTATGGAAAAAAAATGAAGGTTTGCTAGTTTTTTTCTTTAAGAAAATTTTAGTCTATCCAATATTAATGCTATCCAATGAACTACTCTTTTAACTCTTTTTACTGATACCAAGTTGGTCTCAGAGTTAGAAATTCAAAAAATTTTATCCGATAGATAATACAACCCTTTGGGCGGCACCAATTTAAATGATTAGGAGGCACAAACATACAAATAAGAAACACAAGCCCACATGTGGCTCGACCCCTGAACCAGATCTACCATCCAGTCTTAAATAGGTCTTCTCTTACAAGGGCGTATGATTATCACAAAACAAAGAATTGAAAGTTGATCCGTTCCTGACATCCCAAGAATGGCAGGAACAAGGGGCACGTTTGATTTGAAAGCAATGAACACTCCACACACAAGGGTGCATATGTCCCTTATCATTCTTACTGTGAATTTGGAACACCAAAATGGCATTCTGCTGGAAGCATTTGTATCGGCATGTGGTTTGCAGAATAAACTATGGGCATGGGTTAGTATATATTAAAAAAAAGTCTTATAACGTTGAAAAAATGTAGTGAAAATGTTAAAAAAAAACTTTTCTTTCTCAAACATTCCAAAATGCCTCAACTCTCCCCTTTTTTTTCACCAGTGTTCATCTCATATATCGCTCCGGTACATGCAACTCACCCTCCACTAAATCTGTGTTCCATGAGTTTAGTGAATTACTGGGCCAGATGGGTACGTAGTCGGCCATAGCTAGCACACCATTGATTGTTTTATTTACCGTATGCCGTATATAAATCCAGGAGGACCATAAGGAGAGTTGTACATGTACTAAGCCTCATAAAACTTTCTGGAGGTGATTTAATGAGCTAAGCAAGAGCGCGTGTGAACAACGTCAGGTGGGACCTGTTCGGAAGCATCTTCATAAAGATTCTGAAAATGTCTTTACTGAATGAAATCGCACTCGAGTCGTTGCTTCGAACGGATGGTAGTTCTCATCGGATGCCATGGAACCAAGAAATTAATGAGGTGAAGTAAACTATATGTGGAAACAGATCATTAGCGGAGCTCAACAGATGGAAAAGAGACCCGTCAAGAGCACAGAGAAGTACATGATCTCTGTAGCGGCTACTGCATTCGTGTATGTGTCTACAGTTTGGTAGATGCAGAGAAATAAAATATGGGAGTTGGAGAAGCAGAAATAAATAAAAGGAAAGGAAAAGGAAAAGAAAAAGAAGTACCATGTCATGGGGATTTGATTAAGAGCAGGGGGTTGACTCTTGCACTGGCGGCTACCATCTTTTTTTCTCACAGAGATGGTGTTCTTGGTCCTTATCTCTTAGAAATCCCCATAAATTTCAGAGTTATGCTGCTGGGCATCTTTAGATGCTGAACAATAATGCTGCTCTTTAAGTGTGTGCTGTTACCTTATTGGCCTCTGCCTAGACTTTTGTGTGAATATAGCGGGAGGAACCATCTGCAGAATTATTTTATACATCTCAAATAATTGAATATTCAAGTACCATTAATTTTCCCCTAGCAAGTAATTTGAGGGGCGCCTAGTGAAAAATTGAAACAAGATTTTATTTCAAGATGGCGTGGTTAAAAATCAATGATGGAAGGTTCTACAGCTCATTAATGTTTTTTATTTTTTTAGGAAAAAGACAGGGTTTCCATCTGACTTTACTAATCTCTGCGCATATGTATTATATAAAGCCCATCTATCTCCACTGTCAGCCTACCTCAACCTTGGAGAGCTTTCATATCAAGGTTGCTTCATCTCTTCCTGAAAGCAGCACAGAGAGCAAGGCTGTCTGCCATGGGGAGGGCACCCTGCTGCGATAAGGCAAATGTCAAGAAAGGGCCATGGTCCCCTGAAGAAGACACAAAGCTCAAGGAGTACATTGAGAAGTATGGCACTGGTGGAAACTGGATCGCTCTTCCCCACAAAGCTGGTAAATTGAAAACTCAGCAGCAGCGAGAGGAGAAAGAGAGAATTTTTCGTTTTAGAGTTTCATTAATCATGGCTGCTTAATTCCACGGTGCAGGTCTGAAGAGGTGCGGAAAGAGTTGCAGACTTCGATGGCTTAATTATCTCAGGCCAAACATTAAGCACGGAGAATTCTCTGATGATGAAGACAGGATAATATGCAGTCTCTTTGCAAGTATTGGTAGCAGGTGAATCCTTCACTTCCTTCTTTCTTGATTCACAAACTTGCAGTTCAGCGATAGTAGAATCAAAATCCGGTGCACCACATTGATTTTTATGCCACACCAGGCATCGGATTTGATCGATCTTTGGCTTTTAAACCACAGTGATATTTGTTTGAATCTAGAATTTGGGAACATCCAGCGCTTTGAATTTATTGAGAGCAGAAGCAAATTCAGCTGCATCACGTTGATGCTTGTCTTGATCTTGAACAAATTGGAAGCATTCTAATGGGTTTCGCTTTGTTTACAACTCTACAGGTGGTCGGTGATTGCTGCTCAGTTGCCGGGCAGGACAGACAACGACATCAAAAACTACTGGAACACCAAGCTGAAGAAGAAGCTGTTCGGAAGGCAGAAAGATCAGCAGCAGACAGGCCGCAACTCTTCGCGGAAATCACAGGCGAATCCGATCATCCCCACCAAATCAACCCTTCTGGAACCAACCAAGAACGAGTCGTCCCTTCTATCGTTTGAAAACCTTCACTTTCCCACCTCCATAATTATGAACTCACACCAACAGCCGGAGCAGCAGAATGTTTTAGAGACCTCTTCAGACGTCTCCCAACTCAACTACATATGGCCCGGCCTCCTACCGCTCAACCTCGACCACCACCAACCTGCACCATTCTCCACCTGCATGTTCAGTGCTGACCAGAGTTGCAGCTCTTCCGATGGGAGTTACAATCAAGTTGCAGCGGTGAAGACGGAGATGATGCCCAATGAAATAATCGACACCATCGCCCTTGAGAACCTCCTCTTGCCACAGAAGGGTAGCGTGGACAACCAAAACTCTTACAGATTCGTTCTTGGCGGAAACAGTGGAGGCTTCGAAGGCGACAGTACCGCGATGTGGGGTGCAACCCCTTTGTTCTGCGATTACGAAGACTCCAAGCCGTTCACAGGACAGGATTTCAATAACTTGTTGCTAGGTAGTTCTGCGGTTAATGCCAATAACATCTCTCATTGTTTCTCTCAGGAGAGAATCATGTACTAGTTGCAGAAAATTTTAAGCGTTTTTTAACTTGGGGTTTGAAGTGGGGAGTGGAGATTACGGAATTCAGATGATTTTTCTGTGCATTTTGTAAATAATAATCACACCCCACTTCAGCCTTTGTATTCAGTTTAGATTTCGTGAGCAATAAATGGTTCTCGAGAAAAGTTCAAGGCACCGGCCATTACTGCTTTTTCCTTTTCCCTCTCCCCGCTTTCTTTGACGTCTTCTTGTCGCTGAGTAGTACCACCCTGTGGCTTTCATCTTTTGCTGTTTCTGATCATGTCGCTCGTCCGGTGATAACAGAAAGTTGATTTTTTAAAAGTTGAGGAGGAGGAAGAAGTCAAGTTGGCCTCCAGCATTTATTTATGATCATACGAAGGTTGGCCTTGGATTCTCAAGATGTAAATAGTGCTCGACTATGACGTTATTGACATCGTTGATCATCTCTAATATACACCGAAAACTTTAACGATTTATTTAATATGTGGACAGCTATGTGCATTTTTTTCCTTTGGGTAACGATTTCCTGTCAGGGGTCAAAAGGTGTGCTACCGACTTACATCATAATCATTGGCTATCTTCATGTTTTCGATGCCTTCTAGAGCTGAACTAAAGGTCTTAATCGCTCCCAACAAATTTTCAATCGTCTTGTTGGAATTAGGGGATCAATTAACTCAAAAATTTTTGTTTTCTTCATCGACACAAGCAGTGCTTGATCTAAGGATCATATATTCTAAACTCTAATGGCAGCTGAATGTTATGTAGAAGCAGGAGAAACGTCTTAGGAGTGAAGTATGACGACTGCGTGCTACCAATTTATGGGGAGTTTAGTTCGTAATCCAAAGCGGTTTTTGGGGAGTTTGCAGTTTTATTCTATCTTTTCTATTTGATCTCGTGATCCCATGTGACTTCGGTTAAAATATATGAAAAAACAATTGGTTTTAGCAGCTGAATACTAGTAGTGAAGGGATATAGAACTGTGCTTTCCTCACTTAATTAGGACAATAGTAATTTAAGACTGTAGCAATTATACTTAAAAAACAAAGCCATAGGAACAACTTGAACAATGTTAGCTGTTAGACACGCGCCATGGTTTCAAAGTCTCTGTATCTCGGGATTGATACTCAAGAGGTGACACAAGTCAAGCATTACATCACACCTGACATGGAGCATAGAATCTTTTACTCCCATTAACCTTATCATGACTCTGATTTTCTTCATCAATAACGAGAAAACATGCTTTTCTTCGAAACGGGAGCCTTCTCGTGCAAGTGTATTAGATTATTTTGAAAAAGACTGAAAGTAGATTAATTGAAAGGATGCCACATATATGGCCAAAGTTTTTGAAAAAAAAAAAGAATAACTTGCTTTTCTTGTGTTCCATTTTCGTTCGACTATTATATACATACCAGTTTATAGCATAATTTTAGAAGGTTTACCCAGCTACTAGAGGAAACTTAAGAATCAAATTATCTTTGTTAAATTTGATAAGATTGTAATTAACTGGAAATATTTTTTGAATTTTTTACCTATATAATGCAGATTCTAGTACTGCTCCTGAAGTTGAAGGGTAGCTGAAATAGGTCTTCCACTTTTAAACGTCAAGAGCAACATTAACTTAAAGAAGACTGTTGATTGGCAGGTAGCAGAAAATTACCGGATTAGATACAAATCTCTAGTATTGGCTACAAAATCGTCTGATACTATCGAAAAGAGTACATCAAGAAACTGAAATACCAACTTGAAATAAATAAACAGTCATAAGTTGAAGATCAGGTATTATAGAAAGGTTATATACAGTAGATAATGCATCCGTTTACCCATCCATTAAATCTATAAATATCATAATTCGAAGTGTTAGTAATAACGTACCTTGAATCTATATTACTTTTTTGAATTTAAGAGAACACGTTCGCTGTTTTTGTCATGTTATAGATTTTTAAAAATTAAGTAGCTGTGTCGAAGCTTTGAGATCACAAAAACAAGTGGTTTGCTTGTCAGCCTTCGCTGGCATTTTAGTTGATTAGTTCATCGACTTTTCGCACAATGGCAGCTCCAAGGTGTGATCAGAAGAGAGAAAAAGAATTGTCAAGTTCTGCTGAAATTTTCATCTCTCTCTCTCTCTCTCTCTCTATAGATAGATCCAGACTTTTGCAAATCCAGAAGCGGACTTCTAGATTTATCCTCACCTCTTCACAAGATAGGTTTCGACTTTTTTTCAATTTGGAGACCGCTTTGAACAGACCCATGACCTACCCACTGTTGAGACTTCACGAACAATATTTTATTCTTAGTCTGTGAACGGAGCTTTTCACTGCAGGAAATGAGTCTTCTGTGTTGGTGGGCTTTGGTAGCTGTTCATGTAGCTAGGTGACATAATTTTCTTCCTTATTATACTTTACAATCTTTTAGATTCAGCCTATACTACAGGTGACATTAACTGTACAATTTCTTCTGCAACTCCTGGTCATGTGCAAATTTGCAATTGCTGCCAACTGTGGAGTGGACCAATTTAAGGCTCTACTGATTTAACTCTAAAATGCTTCTTCATTATCCCAACTTCGCAATAAGATGGAAAAAGGAAAGGGGAGTAGAATAAGAGAAGAAACTGTTCTGCTTCCTTAGTTCAGCTGTCCTCTCTACTACATATATATTATGGTTCATATATACCAGCCATCAATCTGTGCCAATCTAGTCCCCATTCTTGCCTGCAAGAGGCTTTGCAACTTACTTCTCTTGAAATGCACATCGGGGTATGAATTTCTTCCTTCAAATAAATTTTGTGAAGTGGCCTATGTGTAATGATATCAACTACGAAGCACCAAGTGTTTTAACTGTTTCTTGAAATCCACAGTAGCAAAATTAACCTTTCTTTCTACATATATACCACCCTGTCAATTACAGGGGTAAAAGGTACTTACATGATTCTATTTTGTAGAACAACAACCCCGATTTTCTGATTTGTTCATCTTAATTTCCTATGTCATGTCCGCGGCGAGCTGATCAGGTGTGGACACTACCAAAGTTTTAGAGGTAAGATGCTACTGAACAAAGTGCTGACCACTTGATGTGTTTGATTTAAATGTGGAAAACTAGACTAGAGAGAGATAAGTAGCACCAATATTGTCACCAAGTGGCCTTCAGGTAATGATGAAGGGAACATGGAGATCTTGAAGTAAATCACAGATGCTTGGCATAGTGGCTAGAACTCGGTGATTACCCTAGCATTGGATTGAGTCATGGTAGGCTGGTCGCAAGAACTCGAAAACACATGATAATTGTTCAATTAAAATGGATTGTCAATCCCAATCCCCATTAAAGTTCTAAGAAGGTGAAAATGGATGGCTCATAGGTAATGGCAAATTTGACATACCACAAAATGTGCATGATCGAAAGTAGTGCAGGCATGCATGAATTGTCTTATAACATAGGCATGATGAGGACAAGCAACTGTTGGATATTGAACGGAGCCAATTAATGACTTGTCGATATTGAGTTGGCGAATCCATAAATAAGAGCTGTCTTTTTGTGACAACTTTGTGGAAGAGGTGTGGGGTCACAACAAGTTTGGCATCTGGTCATGTTAGTCCAGTCAAACCATGTAGTTGATCCATCATATAACTATGCTCGGTAAATAGGTTCTTCAAGTAGGAGAAAATCTAGCCTGAATGCCCAAAAAGGTGCTAAATATTTAAGAGGAAGCTCTATGACAAAATTGCTCTCTCTCTCTCTCTCTCACACACACACACACACAAACACACACATATATATATGCCTAATCACTATAACCAAGCTTAAGAAGATTGTTAGAGACTTGTTAGTGCATTTTGAAGTTTACACATGTAAGTAGGGTACTGGAAGTGGTAAATCATTATGGTTGTTTGATCACAAGTAAGAAGACATTAGACATATTAAGTTGTGAAGCCACCTATGGGTATAATACTGATAGTCAATAGTTTGATCATACGGTTAATGTTCTTAACAAATTTGTAGCATTTTCTTTAATTTCTTTTTTGTGTCCACATTTTGTATTAATCAAGACTACCATAAACTCAGCACTTAGTTTTGAAAAATCACTTGTTGCCAACCACGTTATACAACAAAATAAAGGACTATTAAGGATCAAATTTGATTTTTTGAAAATGTGAAGCCCTTATAGCATGACAACAATGCACATGTCTAATAAAAATGAGAGTTCAAAATCTCAGGGGCCTTCACAAATGATGGTGGGAAGAGGGTACTTGATGCTAATTTGAGAGACCTAAATGAGATAAGTTGACAATGGTGTGAGATTAACTATGCATGAAAAAATTAGAGAACAAGAAGGTTAACTCGTGAAGGAGACTCAAGGTGGACCAAGAGATGAGATAATAAGGCATTAAGAGGGCCAAAAGGTTGTTGCGGAGAGCACATGGAGTAGGAAAAAGAGAGTAGCCATGCTGCAACGGGAATATTCATAGGGTTTCTAAGAGAAATTTTATCTTCTTTAAACTAACATGCTAACTAACAACTTCCTCTATTTAGGGATTAGGACATGTACCAGCTATATCTATTGTTGTGATCCAATAAAATATTTTATTTTTTTAACAAGCTATACGCTGATCAAATAAGCTTAGTAAATACATATAGAACTTTCTAAAGATTTGTAGACATAAGATCTTTGAAATAAAACATGTTTTTAATCAAGCATGTTGATTATTTGATCGATTGGTTCCAAGTGCCAACCCCCTACCCAAACCCAATACTGGATGTCACCTTTTAAGTTAATTGAACTGTGATGACAGTTAGAAGAGTTGTTGTTGGTTGAGGCAACTAGTTGTCCAAGGCCCTTTATGAGGCCCTCAAGCTATTTTGAAAAGAAGACAGGTTGTTTTGCTTGTGCGCAGACTATTAAGGCTGAACAAGCTTACCATAAGAATTATTTGTTGTCTCATATTCAAGGTATTTTTTAATCAACTTGGAGTTGCATGGAAAGTTTTTTTATAACCTGGACTTGTGGTCAGATGCTATCAGACACGGCTTACTTTATGTGATGAACTTAAAGCTACATGTGCAACCTGTTATGGAAAGTACTAATTCTGTGTGATGCCATTAGGACTTACAAATGTCCCAACAACTTTTGCAATTTAATGGCAAATGTGTTTCACTCATATTTTGATGATTTTTTTGTAGTCTACTTGGATGATTTTTGTAATATATAGCCAAAATTTAGATGATCATGCTTGTATTTTGGGTGAACGAGAGGTTCATTCTTACCACCTGAAGCGAAGCCCAAAGGCCCCTTCATGCCCCCTGCCTCTGGGTTCTTGAGCTGCATCAGCGTCAGCGACAGTAGTGGTGCACCCTTCAACTTGGATGTCAAACCCTTTTATATTCGACACTTTATATCTAATAATGGAAAAATTGAGGGAGAATAGGTTGTATTTGAAACTTAAGAAGTATGTCTATAAGTGTTAACCCAGAGAAATTAGAAGTTATGGTAAAACGGCCATCACCCTAAGACCCTAGAGTGTAGTAGGTTTCTGGTTTGCAATAGTATTGTAGGTAGTTTTCATAGGAATACAATTTAGCAAGCCCACTTATGGTGACTTTTGAAAAAATCTGTTTTTATATGCCTACCAAGTTTGGCTAGCTTGTGCATCCTTAGCTAACTGAAGGGATTCCTTCGAAGTGTTCTTTCTGATTTTTACTTGGTTGATTGTTCCTGGCACTTGCCAATGGCAAAAAAAAGTGGCGACCCTCAGAAGTCAACCTCAATTTCATTTTTAGCTATTGGTTACTTCTTTTGCAATGGCCAAGCAAGTGGCTATCTTCGCAACCTGCCATCTTTGCATGTCTATGTTTTTCGAACATAGGCTTGCTTCACCATTTTAGGCATGTTCATTTTTTTCAAATATAGGTGCAACCACCCCACCCCACTACATGGTCATTGACCATGTCATCTCTAATATAATATATTTCCTTTGTTGGTTTCTCAATGTAGGTGATGTATGCCTTGGTTCTCTCTGTACATTAGGTACATTAAAATGCTACAGCCTACCATAGTCTTTCCTCAACCATGTCCTATTATTATGCATGTGCCATAGCCTTGGCAACGTTTGACCACAAGGTTTAGTCAAACGCTTTGTTTGTATCCAACAGCTCTAGAGTCTAGCCTCCTGTATCTGCCTCGAACAAACTCATCTACGCTATACCATAGCCTTCAGCTACACTTGGTTGTCCCAGACCATGTATCCCCATTCACAAATGAATTTGATTATCACATGTTGACCATATCTATTTTTCGAATTTTTAACTGTCACAAAATGCAAGGGATTGACATATAATGGTGTTTGTGTCAATGTTTAGATCCTTTTCTAGAAGTTTAAAACTCATTGATACTGAGCATATAGAACACATACAAAAGAAATAGTTACTTTGGTGCAACTTTGGGGGCATTACTTATCTAGAAACTCTTTTGTTGTCTGCACTTATAATGTGAGCAACAACTATTTTTTGTTGCAAAAAAATGCCTCACCCAAGTAAGCCCATTGTCAAGATTCTCTAGTTGAGTTTGATTTTTGAAATAGTGTGCACCAGCTAGATAAATTTAATATGACTACCGATATACTAAGCAAAACGCCTCGTGTTAGCTTGCATTTGATTAAAGAAACAACTGTTTAGAAGCCCACTATGTATATCTATTGCAACTTTCGAATCAATAACGCTGGGAGGTAGGCTCACCACTTTTTATTTCTTCAAGAAATATGAAGATACAAAGAAAGAATTAAAGAATCAACATTCCAAGAAAATGCAAACACTCTGGAATCTGTTTCAGAATTCTAGGATTATAATACCCCACTCTCGCCGAGAATTCTTTTTCACATTATATTCCAGCAAGCTGATTGTGTTCTGATCAGGATTGCTTCCCAAAATCTATACTTCGGCCTCTCTCTAAGAGAGAAAGCCCATCCTTAGGTGTCTCTTGCACAGCTTCCTCTATGAAGAAGGACCACAGATCAATAGCACCTTGTCTCTTGAGTCAGGGTATAATTTTCTCCAATTGCCTAGAGGGACTATAATATCGCACCTTTGCCTACTATCATAACAACTAACTCTTGCAAATTTGCATATTCTTGATAGGTTTCTTATCACAAGAGATATTTTGTGCAACCCTTGCATAATGGCAGACAATATACACCACAAATTTATGGTAAAAGATTGCTAAAGATCTGGCCTTATGCTGAATTGTAGCCATCCTGCCGTCTGCAATCTATTTGATTTAGCCCAATCAGTGTTAGGCCCGGGCATTGGCCTTGAGTACCAGGTAAAATCGGTCCGGGTCGACAATATCACATATCGCACTGGCCCTGGTCGGCTTGATGGGGCTCAATTTGGCCCGATTTATTTTTTAATATTATTTTAATTTAATAATGATATATAATTTATTATTAAAAACATATTTTATATTTAAAAAATAATTTTTATTTTAATCATACTGGGTTCGAGCTCGGATGTCGGGTTACAACCATTCTCATTTCCATTGATTAATGCATTACAATGTTTCCATAGAACTCATATGGCCATAGGAAAAGATATTATCCAAATTTTATTCAACCATTTTCTCTTCTATTTCATCTTGAATCACGACTGCAAACTTTGAGTTAGTGAATTGACCAGTCTGATTTCACAGTCAAACTTTTTACCAATGAACATTTTTGTACATGCTCATACTAACATTTTTGAACTCAAGTTGCTATGGTCTGTGATAAGAGTTAGTGACTAGCAAAATTGGGTGAGTTTGCTTGATGTGACACATTATTGTTACAATTTCCAACAAAGCAGTGCTATTGGCAAGAATTCCTTCGAGTTAGCAATTGGCTAGTAAGCAGTAACCCCTTACACTAAAAAAGTTATTGTATGCATAGGTCCTACAGGTGACAATGCTAGCACTACAAAAAAAAAAAAACAAATGGATTCACCGACATATGGGAAAGAGGAACATTGGTGAAAGGCTACTTTTATCGACATCCGGCTTTAAATGTTGTTGAAGGTAAATTTTTACCGACATCCAATATGAGATGTCGGCAAAAGTAGCTTTTCCCGATGCATGCTGCTAGGATGTCACTAAAGTTGAGGTTTTTGGCGTCCATGTTTACTTTTACCTATGTCCAGAACAAGACATCGTGAAAAGTATCCTTCCCCGATGCTTGCCATTAGGTTGTCATTGAGGTTGGAAATTTACAGACGTCCAACTCAAAAACATTGCTAAACTTGATACTTTTACCAACGTCTAGAAGTGAACGTGAGTAAAAGCCTTTTACTGACGTCCATTTCACAAATGTCGACAAAAAAAATTAACACATGGTCATGTTTGTGTCAGTGTAATGATTTTTCGACGAAGAATTATCGACGTGTTTGCTCTCGAGGTTGCTAAAGTCACTGTCATCGACATGCATCGAACGTCGGTAAAAATTACTGCATAAATTTTACCAACATTTTTAAGTACGCCACTTACTAATTTCTCTAACGCATCGGTAAAGGTTTTCTCGACTTTATAATCCCGCCTGAGCCCTTTTTCTCCCTTTTTTTTCTTCTCTCTTTTCTTTTTTCATTCCACTTCTTCCCCTCTGTATTTACGGAAGTTTTTCGGTGATTCCAGGTGTTCTTTATCAATTTTTGACGTGGAAATGATAAAATGGTAGGTTGCTCAAACTTAATGTTAGATTGATCACAATACTTTCTGAATATAAAAAACCTCGGCTTTTTTTTTTCATGAGATACTGTGGTCAATACTCATTGCATCTTTTACCTATTTTTTAAAGAATTTTTTGCAGTTTGGAGCAGCTGTCATTTCTTCCTATGTATGACTAGCAGATCAAGTTGTCAAAGTAGGTTTTTAGGTTAATATATCAAATTTTATTGTAGTCTTTTTTATGAATTGTTTCTTTTGTAATAATCTTAGCACAATTCTATGCAAGGGGGTTACAGCTGTGCTTACATTCCTGCCCCTTTTGTTGTATGTATGCCTTGGGTTGAAGCTTGTTTATACTTTATATATTACTCCTTACTTTTCTTGACTATCATTTTGGTTTGATTTTTAATGCTTGTACACTTCAAGTACATAGAGCGTGTGTTGTTGGTCTACTACTTGTATCCCTTCTATGCAAAGCACCTACAATACTTTTTCTTGTTTGCATTTCACGTTTTCTTCACGTCAACAGATAACATCACTATAGATCTTTACCAATTTTGGAAACTAATTATGTCATTCGTGGATTAAGAAAAAAATTAACAAATCTTCATCGGCGCATGAAATAATGTAGATAAAAAGTTTTACTGATGCCATCACAGGTCAGTAAAAGTTTTATTACCAACGGCCATTACGTGTTGGTAAAAGTATTATTACCGGCGGCCATTATGTGTCGGCAATAATTTTATTTGCCTTCACACATGACGCGTCGGTGCAAATTTCTACATCGATGCATGTGTTGGAATGTCAGTGATAATGTTCATTGACGTTTGTTTCACCGTCGACCAACTCGGATATTGGTAAAACTTTTACCAACGCATCACCATGTTTTAGCCGTTGGTGAATCCTGTTTTTTTGTAGTGTAGCTACAGCATTTTATAATCCTTGGCAAATGATTGAGTTTGTGGACCCAAGGTGCAATAATGTCATCAATAAAAAGTTTTTAAGTATTTTCCTGTTTGGACAACTAACTAGCAAATTTTCAGTTTAATTACTTTGTTAAGTTTACCTTTTGTTTATATATCCTAAAGAAACCAGTGAGATGGAAAGACTATTTTTTGGATGGAAAAGAAGGAGCAGAAAGTTTATAATAATTTGAACACGATTGGGTTGTTAATATCTCTCTCTCCAGAAGGAAGGCATGCCAATCTCTTCAAAATTAAACATTTTCCCTGTTCTTATAGGTAGTCAAAAGCCCTAGCTAGGCCGCTAGAATATGACGAGATGGTGGTCTGCAGGTCCATTTATTGAGCAAAGTGAATAAATAATAAAAAGTTACCACATGCACATAATCGTGGCACCACTTTATTTTCATGGGGGGAAACCAAAATTTTGTGGGAGTCAGGTTTCCCAGAAATTGGTACAAGCACTCTCAAACGGGGAAGACCGTGTTATAAATCTACTCAAGAAATGAGGAGTAGGTTGATTGGATACTAGAATGATTGTTCCATCAATTTACTTTAAATCTACTGAAGAAATGAGGAGTAGGTTGATTGGATACTAGAATGATTGTTGCATCAATTTACTTTAAACTTTGAGGTAGATTCATAAAACACTTATAAAATGTCTTCGTTTCCAGATATCAGGAGTTCAAATCCTACCATTTTTGCAGCAATATTAGAAGCTTTTTCCTAACAAATTAAAAAAAAAATAACACAAAAAGTTACAAAAAAATCATCAAATAAGATATCAAGATCTCACCGCAAGAATGCTGGTCGTAGTGGATTTTGCTTCTTTGAAAATCTTCAAAATTGTTTTCAATTTTGTTGGCATGAAGCAACTAGTTGATATGTATAATAAAAATTGCCTGGCTGGCTTAAAGGCATCCCTGTCTTATCTGTTTTGCAACGGCATAACAGAGTGGGAACAAAGATAATGACAAAGATTTAGCTGTGGATTGTAGGGCATAAAGTTTTGGAATGACGAGTGCAAGTATTTGGCAGCTTCTTATGGAATCGCCAACCGAGAAGACTACGGCCGTATATATGTATATAATATAAACCCCAAATTGCGCGCAATAACAGCAAATAATGTCTCTGTTAATTAAAAACATCAATGATAAGCGCAGAGAATCTCAGTAGATAGAGAGGCAAGTGCTGTTTGTCCCTTTGTCCTGGAATCTAAACTCATGAAGCTTCGTCCTTCCTCTAGATAATGATGATGAAAATCTGCGTTTGTTTACAGATGTCAACTGCAGAAAACGTGTGTGAGAGAGAGAGAGAGGTCTTAGAATATTTAAACAACTATATACTCAAGAGAGAGAGATCTTACAATATTTAAACAACTATGTTACTGAAGAGGGAGAGTATAATATTTAAACAACTATGTACTGACTACTGAAGAGGGAGTGAGAGAGAGACAGACAGAGATCACAAATTATTTCGACTAATGTTCACTGAAAACAATAATGGAGATGTATATTAGACAGCGGGTATGTGTGATGTTAAAATATTTGAACTGGAAAAGAAAAGCACTTTTTGCATTATCACATACCTTCAATACCCTCCTTCAAGGGTGGAGCAGAGAACTATAGTCTCAAAATTTTAATAGGGCCGAAATAAAATTTTTCAAATCTTTTTTGTATATGACAAAATTTTTTGAAGATTTTACAATTTGAGGAGGTGGGGGTGGGCCGGGGGGCGAAAACCCATACCGGCCCTTTGCTTCCACCATTGCCTACCTTGACTATGGGAACTAGAAGTAGGAAGAGAAAGAAGGGGGCATGGAAAACTATGTCAGGTGAGTGAGGAAGGGAGGAGATGAAAAACAACAACAATAAATGTACTAGAAAAACGTTCGTGCGAGCAGGAGGTTAACAACCCATCGCAATGAAAAGATATCTCAAGCCCCCACTCCTTGACCCCAATTTCCTCTGTTTTTCGGATCACAAGCTGCATCGGTGTTAGCAATGACAGCTGCATGTACCCCTCAACTTGGGCATTGGGCTCTCAGTAATTAAACTAGAGACACTTCTAATGTACTAGAAGAGCTTATCACCTACTCAAAAGTAGGGATGTCAATATATCCGATTTGAATTGGATATCCAACCAATCTGATCCAAAAAAATCAGATATAAAAGAAACTTTAATATTCGATTAAGAAATAAGATCAGATCGGATTCATTTTTAAACAAATTTCCTATATCTAATGCTATTAAATTTTGAAAATTGGCAAAATCTGATTCAAGATTCAGATCCGAATTTAGATATAAATATAAAATCAGATTCGGATTGTAAAATCAGATTTTAGATTCAGACATGACTTTTCTTTATTCAAATTTGAATATAAATTCGAATCCGAATATGTAAATATCTGAAAAATGAATTTGATTAAGATATATCAAATATGGATCTGATCGGTTGACATCACTATTCAAAAAGAGCATTTCCCCATTAAAAAGTTCAGCCTTTTTCAACGGGGAAATGCTCCATAACTCCATTTGAGTAGACGCCTCAACAACCACTCAATCGGGTCCAATTTTGAGCTACCGTCTTGGATGGCTACCCTTTTTACCCTCAAGAATTGCAAGAAATTCTTCCGTGAGGGTGAATTATTTCCGTATGCTAGGTCCCAATACAGCATAATTGATTAAAGGATGAAGCGCAGTAAAATGAATTTAACCGCCACGTTGGTGAAGACTCCTCGTTTCTATTAGTTATCGGCGATTAAGCATCAGCACAAAAATTTATTTTTTAGATCTCTATCATTTGTTTCTGGTGTTCATTATCATC
>JAANDH010001043.1:84226-95385 GCA_011799765.1 Nymphaea thermarum
TATATATATATATATATATATATATATATATATATATATATATATATATATATATATATATATATATATATATATATATATATATATGGATGGTTGTATTCATTGTGATTGATGGTTGAAAGAAAAACAAGTAGAAAAAAACTAACGGGACAAAAAAGTGTGATGGCATTTCATCATTTAAATTAGCCAACACTTTTTTTTTATTGTTTTTTATTCAATAGTCCATCAAGATGGATCAAACAACTTGGTAACTCTTTCAAGAACAAACAGAGGTTCAATTGCTGTTTAACAATTCATTGATGTGTTTCTCACTTTAAAAGTTTAACATTCTTCTGATTTCATGCCCACATTCATGTAATTTGTATTACAGCCTGTCTTGGATAATCTTGCTTCTCAGTTGACAGAAGATTCCAACATGTGTGTAGTTGCCCGCAGGTGGGGCCCAATCTTGTGTTGCAACACATGTGGGTCAGATCAGGCCAGGTGGTGTAAGGGGGAATCATAGGCACCATACTTGTAATGAGACCTTCATCATTTGGGGTGCTGCAACAACGTTCAAGGTACTTTTGTAGATGGGAAATTGAGTTACTTTGGTTCTCCAGAGTTACCCAGCTATCTACCAAGACCGTCCATCTAAAGCACATAGATGGTTGAGAGAACAACAAACAAAAAAATATGGGTAAACTAATAATAGATGACGAAAATGTCTATCACCTTTTTTTCATTATTTTTCTTTTAACCATCCATCGTGTTGGATGGGACAGTGAATATTAAATGGCTGAGTGACTTTAAAAAGCTAGAGTGCTTATAGGCCACTTGGTAAGGGACAAAACCAGGAAAAACGTTTTAAACAAAATATAAACATTCTAACCAAGCACTAATTTAATATAAATCACCTTTAGTTCAAGTAATTTTTGTTAAAAAAATTGATCTCTATACTGCCATTCTAATGTTACGAGTGCTGTTCATTTTTTTTACTATTAAAAAACATTATTTAAGTACGAAAACAACTAGCTTAATATATGTTTTTCATCAAATCACTCTTAATATCATATCTGTTAGGTTAGATTTCAAAAAATAACATTTTAATAATTAATTGCAGTAGGTTTATTTTTTGTCTCTTACTCAAGTGATCTGGTTTTTACAACTTTCGCCTTTTATATATATATATATCGTTAGTCAAATTTGTGGTTAATTAGTAACATAAAAGCAATGATTTAGATTCATAACTTGAGCAAATATGCACAAATTATCGACATAGACATGATTAGTACAAAAAGGAAAGGTCATGGCCCTGCGAACGAAAAGATTAAGGGAGACAACAAGGAGGTTTGATGGTGAAACGAAGATTATATGAAAGAGTAAAATATACCGCTGTTAGTTAGTTATAGGAGACTTTAGAGGATAACGAATGATGACGTTCCAGTAGTTAATTCAAAATTGACACACACTTTTCCTTTGTCTCTCTCCCTCGTGTACGTTGTTTTCTTCTCTCTTTTTTTCTAATATTAATTATTATGCCAAATTTGTTGTTTATTAACAAAAAAACGAAAAAAAAAAGGAACAGGAAAAAGAAAAAGGTTGGTAGGCATAAAAGGCAGGTGGCCTCAGGGCGGTGGAATGAACCACTCACCCTAAATGCAAAAGAAAAAAAAAAAAAGAGTCTGGATGAACTTACATAGTTATTCCCTTATAGCGTTTGTCACTGCAGAGCGTCCACACGAATCCAACCTGTCATGTTGAGCCAAGTCATGAAGTCTAATGACTTCTAAATGTTGCGGTCGATGAATTCGACGATATTTCGGGGAAAACCAACTTAGCAAACAATTAATATTCCGTTATATTCTCTCTTTAAAACCTTCTAAATAGCAAACAAAATAAAAAGGATCTTTTTCAATTCAAATCAAAGCACCCCTTTTCTTCAGATTTTTTATTATGAAAAGCTAGCATTTGTACTAGTTGGGGTGCATTAGTTTAAAAAGAATAAAATTCATAAGAAAAACAATATTAAATTAGACAAATTGATTGGATATTTAACATATGCTGAATAAATTTTGTAAATGTCGGGCAAATATATGCTTGCCTAAAACATGGATTTTGAAGAGCAATAGAGCAATGTCATGGACTCGAGGGATTCTAATCAAATTAGTGGGAAATTCATCCTCAATTTAGTAGCCGATTCAAGAGTAAGATTCGTCAACGTTTAGCTAATTATTTGATATATTCCAAATTTTTTATTTTCAACTAAACTGCATACATTGTTTTCTAAATAAATTTGAGTTTTTTTAGCCTTTAATTTCACTCTAATGATTGAAATAACCATTAATTGTCATCTCAAAATTAGCAGCCTCACCGATTCGGCTCACAAACTGATTATTGCTATTATTATACTATAAATCTTAAACTCCATACAGTAGGGAAGCCAGACGATACTCATCATATATTTGAGACATATTGTCAATATACAAAATTTAGGGTTGACCAATATGTAAAATAATGAGAAAACTTTGTTGGACTATAGGAAATTGATGTTTGAATAAGCACAGTTACCTCATCTGCAATCTGCATTGACTCTCAATTTTTTCTGGGAAAAGAAAATGTTCCAAAAATCTTGTATAAATATTGTAATCAAGGGAAACTCACACTATCGAGTTTCTTGGTGTGAGAGTGGATGTAGGATTTTATTGGAACCCCTTAAAATTCCTTTCGTCTTGCTTATTTCTTTTCATGTTATCAGAGCTATATCTGTGAGAAACTTCTTCATGGCTTCCGGTGCATCTTCCTATTCTATAATGGCAGCTAAGTATCCATAACCTTCCACGGTTAATGTTGCAAATTTCATCTCTATCAAACTTTTTCATAAGAATTACCTGCTTTGGAAAACCCAAATGCTTGGGCTTATTGAAAGCCAAGACATGATGGGATTTATTGATGGACAAGTTTTCAGGCCGACCTCCACCAATCGTTGAAAATGGTGAGGCCCACTCTGTTCCAAATCCAGAATTCTTTGCTTGAAAAAAATGAGATCGACTTCTTAGAGGGTGGATTACTGGAACACTCTCTAAATAAGTACTAGGTCTTATGGTTGGACTCCAAAGCTCTGCCGATGTTTGGAATGACATTATAAAGGTCTTTGCTAGGGAATCTAAAAACCGAGAATTTCTGTTAAACAGAAAATTGCAAACATTTCAAAAGCAAGACAAAACTATCACTAAGAATATAACAAGTTTCAAAACCATATGTAATGAGTTGGCAGCCATTGGGAAACCCTTGTTGGATCAAGACAAAGTACTTTGGCTCATAAACGGTCTCGGATCAGGTTATGAATCATTCATGATGTCCATACTTCAACCTCCTATTCCAGCTTATATTGATGTTGTCTCATTGCTTGAAAGCCACGACAACATGAAAAACCTCCATGGTCTTCAACTCAATCCTAATGCAGTCTTCATAAGCCAGCAGGTTCAATCCTCCAACTCTCACAACTACAGAGGACGTGACAACTACAACAGAAGGAATAATAACTCTCGCTTCAACTCGCGAGGACGAGGATTTACGCTTGCCTCTCAATTACGTCCCAACAATGTACCAACCAATACAGGGCAAAATAATTCTTAGCCTCAAGTAAAAGTGCCATGTCAAATTTGTGGCTTAAGTAACCACACAACATTCAAGTGTTATCACAGATTCAATCAGGCGTACCAGCACAAAGATCTTCTGAAAATTTTTTTCACTGTTCAAGTTGTTGACCCAAATGATGAAGACCGGTATCCTAACACTGGCGCACATACTCATGTTACAGATGACCAGGTAAAACTCAAAAATCTTATTAAAATACCATGGAACTGATTCGATAATGGTTGGAAATGGGCAGCATTTACCTATAACTCATATTGGTTCCACTAGTCTTGATCTTGAACATGAATCACTTCCTCTTGATCATGTGTTGGTAGTTCCTGGTATTAAGAAAAATCTTATTTTTGTAGGTCAGCTTATTTCTTATATGCCATATGTGTTTGAGTTCACATATGAGTCATTTGTGGTTAAGGACAAAGAAACCAATTGGGTGATTGCCAAGGGAACTAGAGAAGGAGATTTATATGCACTCAAGGCCAGACCAAAATTAGTATTTTTCTTTGATCGTTTTAGGATAGCGACTTCACAAAGTTTGATTTGTTGATCAACACTCTAGATATTATTGGATCTATCCCTTAAAAACAAAGTTTGATTTTTTCACAAAGTTTATTGAGTTTTATAAGATGGTGACAACACAATTTGGAAGATCTGTAAAAAAATTTTAGAGTGATGAGGGTGGTGAATTTAATAGCTCTGTATTTCTCTCTTATTTAAGATAACATGAAATCAAACATCTCAAGGCTTGTCCAAAAACATCAGAACAGAATGCATTGGTGGAGCGAAAACACATGTCAGTTACTGAACTTGGATTAACTCTACTTTTCATTGTAATCTACCAGCAAACTATTGGGTAGAAACATTTTCAACAGCTGTCTCTGGCTTATAAATAGGCTACCGACTTCCACACTACAAATGCAAAGTCCATATTGAAAGTTTTTTAAAAAAAACACCAGACTATTCTTGTCTACGGACATTTGGGTGCAGATGCTTTCCCTACATTAAAAGTTACAACAAACACAAATGGACCTGCACTACTAGAGCACCACTGAATTATAGCTTTGCTCATGACCTTGTGTCATTTTTTCTAATCGCTACTCAAACCGAAAGGCCTGCACTACCCATTGTGGACCCACATGATCTTGCCCGACCACATAATAGCGAACCAGAACCTCATCCTATTGATCATACGGATTCTCAACCCCATCCATTAGTCTCCACTCCTTTATTTTTCTCCTTACCAGACTCGCCTCCACTACACTCACCATCACCTAGCTCGCCTCCGCTGACCTCACCTCCACCCTTACCCGATACCTCTGCTAGACATTTTCATCCTATGGTCACCTGTTCTCAAAGTGAAATTGTTAAACCCAACCCGAAATATCTATTACCTACATATGTTCCAACCAAACCAAAACATTTTTCCATTGCCCTTAAGCACCCTGGTAGCAGAAGAAATATGGAGGATGAAATGGCAGCCTTGATAGCAAATGAGACATGGGTATTGGAAACTCGAGCTCCTTCAATGCACATTATTGGCAGCCGATGGGTTTACAAAACTAAATTACAGAGTAATGGCCAAGTTGATAGACTTAAAGCACGGCTGGTAGAGCAGGGCTATAATCAAGTTGAAGGCGTGGATTTTCTTGAAACTTTTTCACCAGTTGTAAAACCAACAACTATTTAGATCGTTCTTTCTATTACTCTCATGAAAAGTTGGACTCTTAAACAATTAGATGTCAAGAATGCATTTTTGAATGGTTATTTGACTATCTTCATTGAGCAGCCACCTAGGTTCAAAGATGAACAATTTTTTCATCACGTTTGCGAATTGGACCGAGCACTCTATGGCCTTAAACGAGCATGGGATGATAGTTTTGCTCAGTTTTTATTCTCTCAAAATTTTCAAGCCAGCTCTGCCAACCCCTCATTATTTGTTCGACTCCAAGATTCCACGATGACTATACTTTTATTATATGTGGATGATATTATTCTAACCGGCAGCTGTCCAACCTTTCTTGCCTCTTTTCAAAAGCAAGTGTCCCGTACCCTTGTTATGAATGCTCTTGGGGAATTACACTATTTTTTAGGCATTCAAGTTGAATGCAATGCCTCATGCCTTTTTCTCAACCAGCAACACTATGCTATGGAGATTCTAGAGCTCACAAATGCAATCATGTAAACCAACTGCTATATCCATGGTTGCTAATTTTTCTAGCATAAGCACTTTAGAGACAGCTTATCCCAATGCTACTTTGTATTGCAGTCTTGTTGGTGCTTTGCAATATCTTACATTTACGCAACCAAACATCACTTATGTTGTCAATTACATCTCTTAGTTTATGCATGTCCCTTCTATAAGACATTTTCAGCTGCTTAAATGAATTCTTCGCTAGATTCAGGGAAGTATATCTAATGGGATGCAATTTTTTAAGCCCAAAAGGGTATCCATCCGAGCTTATTCTGATGCAGATTGGGCTGGGTGGCCCACCACTCGTAGGTCTACAACAGGTTACTGCACCTTTTTGGAACCCAACTACATATCCTGTGTGTCTAAGAAACAACACAGTATTGTTCGATCATCTTGCGAAGCTGAATATCGTGCTCTCACCATCACCGTAGCAGCTGCAAACTAACTTGGATAACTTTCATCCTTAAGGCCACGTTTGATGGCCTGGATTTTTTTTAAGGAGAGTCTTTTCAAGAAAAAATTTCCACGGTAAATTGAAAAGGGGGTAAATTTTCCTTTTTCTTGTTTCAGGCCATGTTTGATGGCTTGGAATTTTTTTGATGGGTAAAAAATGCATAGTTTGATAGACAAGAAAATTTTTTCATGGAAAATTTTGAAACCCAAACATCCTGCTTTGATGCATCTTCTTTGTTAAGCAACAACATACTTTCTGCAGCATAATACCTTCCATTTTTTCCAAATTCTGCAGCATCTTCCAGAGAAGGGAAGAATTTAACCAAAAAATCAAGAATGCGGATTACAAAGTCCATCACTCCTATTGGAACTTTCAGAAACTTGGGTTCCTAAGTTTGAACAACAATTCTCCCTGCTCAAGGTGGTGTTAATGCCTTTCCTGGTTCACCAATTGGGAGAATCTTATTAATTTTATCTTCACAAGAGATGCAGTCAGCAATGAAAGAGGCCAAATCCGCTTCGGTGATGGGTTTACAGGCGCATAGTTTGCCATCTCTGAACATTAAATATGGCTTCCCATCCTTTACCAACTCAACCTGCCCACCTAAACTCTTGAAGAAAGCCGTCGGCCTCACAATGTTGTAGATGAAATCCCCATTTTCTGCTTCCTTCTGCAGTTCTGCCTCAAACTTCAGCTTCGCTCTTCAGCACCGACTAGTGGCGACGACAGTGATGGCTCGGCAGGCAAGAGGCGAGAGCATCGGCAGCAGCGAAGGACGACATTTGCCTGTGTGGAAGCGGTGGCGAGGGAGAAGAGCGCGATGGAAGAAGCCCAATGGGCAAAAAAATTATCTCCAAAAAAAAGTCGGACCCTCACGGGTCCGACTTTTTTCTAGGGTAAATTCACCCTGGAAACGAGTTTTGAGCGGGGAGATTTTTGCGTCGTTTGATGGCACTTGTTGAAATCGGTTAAAACCGTACAAAAAAGAAACCTCGATGAACAGTATTTTTCCTGGCCATCAAACGTGGCCTAAAGATCGACAACCTTTCCGCTTTGCAATCAACCATCAAAACGCCAATCACTCCCGAATGAAGAATATTGAGCTTGATTTTCATTTTGTAAGAGAAAAGGTGGCTCTTGGATCCTTAGTCACTCAATTTATATCGTCCACTCACCAGCTTGTGGATTTATTTACAAAGCCTTTGCCTCACTTACGCTCGACAACATTGGGTTACAATCTCGATCTTCAACAAAATCTACACTTGAGATTGAGGGGGAATGTTAACACACAACCTGATGACAGTTACACACAATCTGATGACAATTGCACAAAGGATGGAGAAGATCATGATGGAATGACAAATCAATTCAGCACAATCCTAACGAAATGGAAACTACATCTGCTGGACCTGGTATGATAAACCAAAGAAAGAGTGTATCATAAGGAAGGAAATATAAGAAAGAAAAGTGGCAATACATCCTCATCTAGAACGAGAGAAACGCTTACAGAAAATAGAGATTTAAGGAACGAGTGTTCAAAATTCAAACAAACCTGTAAAAATCCCTCCAAAATCTTGTATAAATTCTGTAATCAAGGGAACCTCACACTATCGAGTTCTTTGGTGTGAAAGATAGTGGATGTAGGATTTTATTTGAACCACTTAAAATTCCTTTTGTCTTGCCTATTTCATTTCAAAGTGACCTAAAGGAATAACATACCGAAACATGACACAAGCGATGGGATTCAACCATCAAACGCGTTTGGATGTGAACGTCTTTTTGCCTGATTGTCCTATGCCCCCCTCAGGCATTTAGTTCCTTTCTTTTCAATTGGGGAATTAAGCTGGAGTTAAGAGACTTTAACTAATTTTATTACAAAAAATGCAGCCAACATCATTTTCAAGTTTTGATTTTAAGGTCATCATCTTAACTAAGTGCAACAGAGCTAGGGATGTCAATGGATCAGATTTGAATTGAATATACCTATAAAAAGAGCTCTTGTTGGTAAAGCAGTGAATGTGGCGGGATAAGGCAGAGATAATTAGCTTCACAAAAAGGTGCCCCCTGGAACAGCATGATGTTTCTCTTTTAATGAGTTTTATGAGGAATGAAGTTTATCAGTTCTCTAGTTACCGAGTTAGCTCCTCCTCGTCCAATTTGTAGAAATTGACAGTCACCAAAGTTGGACATTGAATCAAGAAATACATTCAAGATGCCTATAATTATTACATTAAAAACTAAATATTCAAATTGAAATTTATAAATTACGTGTTTAAAATGAACAATCTTAACTTTTTTTTGTTTTTGAAGACCAAATGTTCAGATCAAATGTTTTGTGATTTTCATCTTCTATATGCATTCGTGCACGTACAATACGCCTATCAATATGATTAAATTTGTGAGAAACAAGTGCTTGGGGACGCTAGGTATGCATACGCTTGGTTGCTAGACGTAGTAGTTACAATCTTGACCATTTATTTGGTTAAAAAAAAAGAAGACAGAGCATTTTAGTCAAATAATATTAATTCACAAAGTCTCTTCTTTTCCTCTCAAACATTATTAAAAAAAAACAATGGTGTAGATCATTATATATATATATATATATATATATATATATATATATATATATATATATATATATATATATATATATATATATATATATATATATATACATCATTGGCTAGATATTACCAAACAGTTAAAATTTAAAATTTATTACTAAAAGCCGTCATTAAATTGGTCTATATCTGCGACCGTTTATGGTGCCACAATAGTATACAATGGGTTTAACGACGTGCTATAGAGAGAGAGAAGAGTGACAAACTTTAGGGTGTACTAAATCCATTATAAAAATGAAACTGTTTGTTGCTAGTGATAGGCATGTAACCATAGCCTCAAATCATATATGGGTTTTAAACAAAGACGTTTATTTGGGTATAATGCAGTAAAAGTGTTTTTTTTTTTTTGTGAAAAAACTTTAGAAAGATGTGGACAAATTTTAAAAAGTTCAAAAGAACAATCCCAAATATAAAATTGTGAAAAATATGTTAATAAAAAAACACTAAAAAACACATTTTGTACGTGTTTTTTTTTTGCAGCTTTTTATTTTTTGGCTTTTGTCGTCTTTTTTGAAAAGGACGAATCTTGTTACAGTTTCATACGACTGACCCATTATTAAAATATAAAAATTATTTTTTTGGAAAAAAAAACTTATTTTATGTGACTACGATACTTGTTAGTAGATATAGCCATCATTCAAAAAAAGCACAATAAAGTCTTCTTTTGGCTTAAGACAGGGATATAACTTATTTAGACTGAATAATAAAAGGAGGGAGAGAGTATGGACTCTGTGGAGTGAGATCCGGGACATACGGAAGAGCTTAAAATAAGAGGTGGGAGGGTCGCTCCCCTTGGCCTCACTTATTAAACAAACAAAACAAAAGCAGGAGAGACGCTCCTTCCTCCACACGTCCGTGGCCTTTCACTGGTTCCGTTACATCCTTTCTTGAATAAATAAATAAAAAGGGGAAGAGTAAAGAGTTCTTTGTGACGATCGACAGAGTTCTTGCACGAAAAGGAAGAGAGGTTTCCTCTACATGTGCGTGGCCTTCCATTGGTCCAGTTCTATCCTTTCTCCAATAAATAAATAAATAATACGAGCTTCCTCTCCCTGCGTGGAAGTCGTCCGGACTCGGAGCGTCGGTGGAGAGAGTGACCGCTCCTCTGGCCACGGAAGATCCGGAGAGCAGTTATGCAGCCGGGCTCCTTCTCCGTCAATTGCCTCTTTTTTTTTTTCCTTTCTTTTTCTCTTCTATTATTTATCGGGCTCTCTTCCAATCAATTTAAGTATGCATGCTGGGATTCAGATTATTTTAACTGAATAAATCTATATCCCACCCGACCTATGATTGGTAGGACGGTGCGATGCCCAATGCTGTCAGAGTCGGTTGATTCGAATGGAGTCCATATTTTTGTAGATTCCTTCCCATCTTACAGTCACGGCACATATATACATAATAAAGCTTGTCCATAACATTATTTAATTATAAAATGCATTTTCATCCAAACCTAAACTAAAAAATCTACAAGTTATATATATATATATATATATATATATATATATATATATATATATATATATATATATATATATATATATATGTATATATATATATAGTTAGTTAGTTAGTTGGTTAGTTATGTTACAAAAAAAAAGTAACTAGCACATCCTTATCTACTAACTTTAATGGGAAAACATATAGATGATTGATTTTAACCAAATCGTGGTACAGATTAAGCTGAAAATATAAAAAAAAAAATTCAAAAGAGCGAAGTAGTAAGTACCCTCAAAAGAAAGAATAAAAAAAAAAGAAAAAGAAGCAAATCAGTTTTCTTATGAAAACAGTACTTCATTTGATGAGTATTTTGACCTCTTGAAAAACAGATTAATTTTTATACTCTTCACTTTAATAATAAACACCTGATTCATTTAAAATTGACTACTTAGTTGATTCATTTTAAGTTTGGTATATTAAATGTGCCTACTAACTAGCCATATATATATATATATATATATATATATATATATATATATATATATATATATATATATATATATATATATATATATATATATATATATAAAACAAGTTAAACATATTAGATTAACAATAAGGGATCATATTATAACAAGTTAAACATATTAGAACAAGTTAAACATATTAGATTAACAATAAGTTGAATCTCATTCGTTTTCATACAAACTTATGATTTCAATCCACTAAATCATTGAACGTGAATATCACAACACGTTAACCACATTCAATTAAATATGTGTGATCAAATGAATCAATTGAATCCCTCTCGTATTGATACGAA
>JAANDH010001044.1:0-95283 GCA_011799765.1 Nymphaea thermarum
AGCCGTATTATTTTCAACCTTTCAAGGTTTTCGGTAAATACGATTACCGTTATTACTGCTTTCTGCAGTCATGATAGTGTGTGATCTTTGGTGTTTAATTAGTTCATATAACTGGTTCATTTCTCCTGGTCAGAGTTTCATATTCCTGGAGAGACAGTCTGCATAGCAATTCTCGTTAGTTCTGATTACCTCAATTTCATGACTCACTCATATGAATCTTTGTAATTTTTACTAATTTTTAAAATAGATGTTCTTTTAAAATCTCTTTCACTTTTACTAATTTTTCTCTTTCTATTTTTTAAATTTACATGGGCCCTGATCTCACCTCAATTTTTCTTAATTTACATGTAAATTTTAAAAAATTTCACTTGTTTTGTATAAAAATTTTGAAATTGATATTTCAACTCTAGTTAAAATTTAGAAAATTTAATTTGGCCCCCATCATGGAAAATGTATGGCTCCGCCCTTGTCTTTCTCTGTTTTTTTCAATAAAATCTGTTGATCTTAACTTTTTCAATCTATTTATTTTTTTATATTTATTTTTCTCTTAAAGTATCCTTTTTTTTACTAACTTTTCTCCCTACTTCTTTTTTTATCTTGAAATCTTTATTTTTCACTCTAATTTACTTCTTATTTTTCTCTCTCTATTTATTTTTTTAAAATCTCTTGTTCTTTTTCTAATTTTTCTGTATGATATTTGCCAGTGCCTTTTTGTTTTTTTTTTTTTGCTGCTCTTGTATTTTACTATTGCTTGGTGTCGCCGTGTCTTAAATGAATTTCCATTTTGTTAGCTCTCTTGTTTTTTTCTGTTTTTAAAAAATCTTTATCTTGCACTCTCTCTCTCTCTCTCTCTCACACACACACACACATCTCTAATTTCTCTTAAAATACTTTGCACTTTTACTAATTTTTACTATCTATTACTATCTCTCTCTTGAAATCTTTGTTTTTTTCTCTAATGTTTTTCTTAAAATCTCTTGCTCTTTGACTAATTTTCCTCCTTCTATTTGTTTCTCTCCCTTAGAATCTTTTTCTTATTCTCTAATTTTTCTCTTAAAATCTTTGGATATGTTACTAATTTTTCTCTCTCTTAAAACCTTTATTTCTCTTTTTGTTTTTTTTTCTAAAAATATCTTTCTCTTTTACTAATGTTAATCTCTTTATTTCTTTTTCTCATTAGAAATATTTATTTCTTCACTTTTTTTTTTCTCTTAAAATTTCTCTTTTACTAATTTGTGCCTCTCTATTTCTTTCTTTCCCTTAAACTTTTGTTTATCTCTTATATTTTTCTCTTAAAATCTCTTGCTCATTTACTAATTTTTCTCTCTTTATTTCTTTATCTCTTCAAATCTTTGTTCCTCTCTCTCTCATTTTTATATTAAATCTCTTGCTTTTTTATTAATTTTTTTCTCTCTATTTCTTTCTCTCCCTAAAACTCTTTAACTCTCTCTATTTTTTTTTAATTTCTTTATCTTTTACTATTTTTTGTTTATCTTTTACTAAGTTTTTGCTATCTTCAAATCTTTATTTCTCTCTTTAATTCTTTTCTTAATTTTTTTTTTCTTTTCATTTCTTTTCTATCTTGAAATCTTTATTTCTCCTTTTAATTTTTTCTTAGAATATATTTATTTCTTGCTCTCTCTTTAAATCTTTTTTTTTCTTTAATTTTTTCTTTAAAATCTCTTACTCTTTTACTAATTTTTCTCTCTATTTTTTCCTCTCACTTAAAATCTTTATCTTTTTGTCTAATTTTTCTGTTTAAATTTCTTGCTGTTGTACTATTTTTTCTCCTTCTATTTCTTTCTCCCTCTTAAAATCTTTATCCCTCTCTAATTTTTCACTTAAAATCGTTTGCTCTTTTATTCATTTTTCTCTCTTTATCTTTTTATCTCTCTTAAATTTTTTGTTTACCTCTTTAATTTTTCTCTTAATTTGTTTTCTTCTTACAAGTTTTTCTATCTTTTAAAACCTTTATTTCTTCCTTAATTTTTTCTCTTTATCTTTTTCTTTCTTTCTTTTTTATCCCTCTCTGGGTAAAGTTGGCCACATGGACCCGGTCCTATCTGACATGCTTTTGTGGATGTCAGTGGACCTGGCCCATTAATGAATCAGCTGGCGCCCACCACAATAACTTTCTTTTTCTTATCATTTTCCTTCTTTAATTAATTAGGACAAGACCGGGTCCAACCTTATCTTGGACCTTAATGGCGCCAACTGGATGATCAAGATTCAAGTGGACTCATACCTACCCTGCTATGTTTAATTTCCTTCACTATATCTACCATTAAAAATGGGTCCAAGTATGAGGTAGACTCAGTCCTGACATTCCATCTACTACTTGCACATAATCGGAATAGCCCGAAATGGGATATATGAGCTCAGTCGACCAAACCATTATTCCAACCATTAAACCAGCTCGTCTTAGACCCAAGATCGAGCTAACTCATCATAAATTAGTTGAGTTCTATTTTTTATTGGAACTTCTTTGTTTAAATGAATGAGTTCGAATTCACTTACATTGATGAGACGAAGGTTGACTTAGCTACTGCATCAAACAAACAAAAAAAAATGACAGCCATTGATATTTAATTTACTGTCACTTTCTCTCTCCATTCATGACACTCCCGCTTTCTCCACGAGACTCTCTCACACACATTTAGTTTGCCCTTTCGGTCTCTCCATTAATTACTCTCTCTCTCTCTCTCTCTCTCTCTCTCTCTCTCTCTCTCTCATTTAATTTGTCATCTATCTCTCTTCAATAATAATAATGTACTCTTTCTCTCTCATCCAATCTCCATTAATACTCTCTCTCTCTCTCATTTAATTTGTCATCTATCTCTCTTCAATAATAATGTACTCTTTCTCTCTCATCCAATTCAGGTTATCTATTTTAAAATCTTTTGCATTGGTAAAGTTTATGGAAAATTTTGGTTAAAAGTTTGAAAATCAAATTAATAAATGAGTTTATCAATTGGAGCTGGTACGGGTACGACATTTTTTAAAATTATGGTACGGGTACGACGACTATTATATATAAAAAATAATTATTTTATATAATTAAACTATAAGTTGTAACAAAAATGTCAATAAAAAGAGGTTCATAATAAATAAATTATTATTTTTTTATTTTGTTAATGAAACTTCTTATGTTAAAGTAAAACAAAAAACTAAAAAAATAAAGAATAAGTAAATTTTTTTTATTTTTTTTAAGTTATAATGTAATTTGGATCTGGATCCGACCCGGATCCAGATCCAAACGTACCCAGCTGTACCACCGTACCGGTGCGCCGTACCGGTACGGCGGTACGTGGTACGCCACTATAGTGGCGTACCACTGTGACTTAATTTCGAGCTAAGTTAATATGTATATGTATGATTAAACTGAATATATTGAACTTGAATCAGCTTTGAGCCGAACTCGAGCCAAGTATTTCAGGTGTCGGGCAGAACTCAAGCTTGACTCGGCTGACCTGAATTCCTTGTATAGAAATTGGCGGACGGAAAGTATAAAGTAATGTATGTAGTTGATTGCGGTGTTGTATCTAGTAGATTAGGCGCTCTACAGAAAATACATCTTTCTGGTTCTGCGGATGAAATACTTGTCTTACGGATTTTGGTAGTCAACCTGGTGGTAGGCAGGCCTCTGTCACGAGTTCTTTGCCAAAACAGGAATTAGATATACATAAATCTGATCTAAATCCGCTGAGTCCAGACAGATGGTTCCAACTTCTGCCCTTTTTTTTTCATTTTGGTGGATTTCATAGTAAAGAAAAATGCCGTTTTCTTCAATCCTGTGATCAGATCCAATATGTTTTCCATCACCTTTTATCGGATATAGCCGAGCCACAAAGTGCTCAGATATGGATTGACCTTATCAGTTAATCACACTACTTGGATCTGGATCAAGATTTAGATCTAATGGTAGCTGAGGTCCATGAGAACCAGTCCGAAGAGAAGCCGGTTCCGCTTTAGCAAAGGGACGGCTTGGGGCGCGGCTGTTATGTTTTATTTTTATAGGTAGACAATGTAAATAAACAGACGATGAAACCACCGGTATTGAGTGAAAGCTGCAGAGTGAAAATGTATCTTTCATGGTTGGTTTATATTATTTTATATTTTATTTATTCTTTTAGAGGAGAGCTGGGAAATATATAATTTTTCCTAGATAGTTTCTTGGACAAAATTAGTTTCAGTTTTTTCAAGCGTGCTTTCCTGTTTTCTCTGTATAGGCTAAAATGAAAATTTTGCTATATTTTCAGACCAAGTTATTGCAGGCGCGTATGTACTTCTATCTGAAACTAATTAATAAATGCAAAAAATGCGGAAGAACCGCTTTTTTTTTCTTGTATGCATGGAAACTTCAAATGGGCAATTATGCGACAAACCAAATTTTTGTATATATGTAATATGTTGGACTTGTTATTATTTAAACCCAATAAAAAAATTCCGACAAAACTTTTCAACTTTAATCTCATCTAGACTATTGAAAATACTGTCAAGTTAGATCCAAATTTGAAGGCCTGCAACCTAAACAGCAGGCTGGAATCTAAATCCAGATCCAATCTGAATCGGCTCTGCTATATTGATAGAAACATGAACCAGAGCAGCAAAAGAAATGTACTCACATGCCAAAGTAACAAGGACTTCCGTCTGTTTTCATCTGAATTCAAGCAAGTTCATAACTCGTCATACTTGTCTGATCGATTTAGATGAGCAACGCTTAACAAAACCAGTTTGGTAAACGATAGATTGTATTTGCAGCAAAGCCACATGTTCGTGATCTTCTTGAACCAAAACTCAACCTTTTTCAGCCACATGTGAACTACTTTTGGTCAGTATTGGCGATATGTTGAAGACCACAAGTTGGTCCTTATTGTGCCATTCATTTTGTCGTGCTCGGTGGCTAACTGTCGTTTAAAATCAAAAGTGATATATAAAAATTTTCATACAAGAGAAGATTAATTCATCAAACCATGATTAATGTGTGCAGCTTCTAAATAATTTTTTTCACGACGAACATTTAATGAGGAAATGGATACTAAAGGTTAAATTATATTAGTTTCTCTTAGCAGTTTTTAACGGCCAAATGAAGGGCGACTTGATCTCCTCTAGAAAGCAGGGATACATCAGAGTTGAATCCTTCTAACTTTTATCTATGTTTTTTTTTAATGTACATATTCAGATTCAAATGTCAACAAAGAAAATTTATATTTAAATTTGAATCTGAATCCAATTTTATAATTTGATTCTGACTTTTAATATTCATGACTGATTCTGAATCTGAATTTTGAACCAAATCTAACCAATTTTCAAAATATAAAAATATTGGACATAGGATATCTAGTTAAAATTAAATCTTATGCGAATCTGAATCCGATCAAATATGTACATACATTATAATCTGTTCAAATTTCATTACTTAAATCTGATTCTGATCCAATTTTTTAAAATAATTGATCCAAATTAGATACTAGCACGTCAACTCCAAGGGTCATCATGGTGATGAAGTTCAACCGAAGATCAGACGATCTTAGAGCTGCAGTTTCACATGTTTTAGAGTGACAACTGAGGTCCTTGTTAGCAAGAGTTCTACCCATGTGAAAACGGTTTCACAAATTCAAAATGGGCACCAAAGTGAAATATTAGTAAGACTGAGTGCTTTTATGTCATAGATTCAATAATTCATTAACTTTTCAACTTTTTTTTCTTGTATTTAGGAAACTTCTTGTCCTCTCAATTTTCTTTCTTATCCATTCCTACTTTATCGGCTCTTTTTTCTCTCTCTCTCTCTCTCTCTCTTTCTCTCTCTCTCTCTCTCTCTCTCTCTCTCTCTCACATAGGAGAATGTCCGAGGCAATTTCTCTGCTGTTGGAGAAGGTGGCCGGTTTTGCGCAAGATGAGATCCTGAAAGCTGCAACTGCCAAGGCTGAAATGGAAACGCTGGAGACAAGACTGAAAGCAATCCAACCCTTCCTCAGAGATGCCCACAACAAGCAGTTTTCGTCAAAAGAAGTTAAGGACTGGGTGTGGAGGCTGAACGAGGTCATCTATGATGCTTTCGATGTCATCGACCTCTATCAGATCAAGTCACGACGTTATGGTGATCCATCAGATTCTCGTCGGTCCGAGGTACAAAAAACTCTCAACTGTGTACAAGAAACTCTCAACTGGGTTACCAAATTCATTAAGACAATTCTTCTCCTTCACCAAACTGGCACTAAGATAAAGATGATCAATGAGACACTCAACAAGATGTATGAGGAAAAAAATCAGTATGACCTTGTGCCAATGTTGGGAGAATCATCAACCTTAGGTGACAATTTGGGAGTTCTAAAGGAAGAGCGCCAGACAACTTCAGCCATCACCGAGACTAATATTATAGGAAGAGAGGAAGATGAAGAAGTGGTGCTCAAGTGGTTGTTTGAAAAATCAAACCCACATGAAGATAGTGCTTCTGTTATAGAGATTGTAGCGATGGGTGGAGTTGGAAAGACTGCACTTGCCAAAAAACTCTACCATAACAGTAGGGTACATGATTACTTTGATAAATGCATGTGGGTTTGTGTTGCAGAGACGTCAAAGCTATCGGATCTGTTCCGAAAGATATTAGAAGTGGTGGAAGAAAAAGGAAGTTGTTCCACACAATTACCTATTGTTGCTGAAGCCCTACGTTCCAAGATCACTGATCACTTGAAGGATAAAAGGTTTCTGCTGGTATTAGATGACGTTTGGGACAATGCATGGTGGAAGGAGATGAAAGGTCTCTTGCAAGACTGCACATCAGGGAGTAAGGTGCTCATAACCACTAGGCAGATGGAAGTTGCCAAAGACATGGGGCTTGCGCACTCGCACGAGCTTAAATGCCTAAATGAGAAAAAAAGTTGGGAACTATTTTTAAGCAAGACATTAAGAAGAGGTGAAGATGAGAGAGGTCTTGATGGAGTGAAGGATGTTGGAAGAGCTATAGTGAAGAAATGTGGAGGATTGCCTCTTGCCTTGAATGTTGTAAGTGGTCTTTTACAACAGAAGCAGAGAAGGAAGTCCGATTGGCAAGACGTTCTTCGAAGCCCACTATGGAATTGGAAAGGTCCACAAAATAACAACGAAGTGTTAGCTGCAATTGCCTTGAGTTACATGACCATACCGTTCCAATTAAAACGATGTCTCACATACTGTTGCATGTTCCCCAAGGATTTTGAAATGTCGATGATAGATTTAGTGAGGCTTTGGGTTGCATAAGGTTTTATTTCGAACGAAAAAGGTGTGGAGATGGAGGTTACAGCAGAAAGCTATTTGCACACATTGGTTGGCCGTAGCTTAATCCAAGATACAGGAAATGAGAGATACACCTTACATAGTCTTGTTCACGACTTTGCTCTTTACATGAGAGAAAATGACTATCTGACCATAGATCAGTTGAACTCTGGATTGGTTTCTCATCATGTTCGCTATGTTTCATTAGTTGGCGGAGTCTGTTCGTCGGAGACACTGAGAGGACAAAAGAAGTTGAGGGGATTAATGTGCCGTCTGGTACATTGCCTATCTACCTTCAATTTTGTTGCTTTTAGGTGGTTAAGGGTGTTGGACTTGCGGTGGTGCGCATTTTCAAAATTGTCGGAGTCTATTGGGGACCTGATGCTCTTGAAGTACATCAATCTTTCAGGCGCGCAAATATCTGAGTTGCCTGAATCCATCACTAGACTTAGTGAGTTGCAGACATTGATCCTGAGTTATAGCAAGGTAAAGAGACTTCCAAACAAGATCTCAGCATTGGGTTCCTTGAGACATCTTGATATCCTTGGAACAGAACTGCTAGAGTTTTTACCAAGTGAAATCGGGATGCTGACTTGTTTGCAAACATTGTCCAAATTTGTGGTCGGCAGCGGTAGCACATTGGACGGAAGCATGGGAAGTAGTCTATCAGAGCTGCGTGAACTAAACTGTTTGAAAGGGAATTTGAGAATAGAGCACTTAGAAAGAGTCGGTAGCGTTGAAGAGGCTGACCTTGCTGAATTAAAAAGAAAAGAAAGTCTGCATGGATTGGATTTATCTTATTGCATATATGAGATTGAATTCAATACAGCTGTCATAGAAAAAGTAGAGCAAGTTTATGAGCAGATGGAACCTCCAATAGCCATTGAAAATATTAGTATTGATTGTTATCCTGGTATGAAGTTTCCCTCATGGATTAGTTCTAGCGCATACTCTTGTTTGTGGAAAATCGACATACAGGACTGCGAATTCTTGAAAAACTTGCCCAACCTTGGGTTCTTGCCCAATCTAGTGGTCTTATCTATATGTCGTGTCAACATGATCAAGGTGTTTGATGCTTGCTGCGACCATGTGTGTGGAAAAGTCACATTTCCCAAGCTAGAAAGACTATACTTGCGGTTCATGTCTAGCTTGGAGGAGTGGAAGTTTGATTCAAAGATAGAGAATATGTCTTGCCTTGAGGAGTTGTATATCGAAAGGTGCCCAAATTTAAGGGTGATCCCATTCTTTTCAACCCTCAAGAAGCTAACAATCGAGTACATGGCTGAGTGGGAAGGTTGGCCCATGGCGAAGGAAAGAGATATGCCATGTCTGAAAGAAATGAGCATTTCATCAAGTGAAAAGTTGAAGCTCTTACCCAGTTGTCCAAAATTGGAGAAATTGTTCATTGAAACGTGTAATGAGCTGGTTGAATTGCCAAGTCTCTCTTATGGGCTAGTAAAGGCAACAATAAGAAGGTGTCCCTCCGTTACTTGTACCAGCATCTTAGAGCTAAAAGAGTTGAGGCATTTGAAAGTTATTTCTTGTCCAAATCTAGAATATTCTCTTCTCCAAGGACTTCAAGATGGCAAGCTCGAGTCATTGGTGATTGAAGACTGTTCGAATCTATGTTCAATACCAGTTATCACAGGATTAAAGAGGCTAAGTTTGGGGAACTTACCTCGTCTCCAGTCACTGCCTTTGACATTTTTGGATAGCTTGAGGTGGCTTGAAGAGCTGGACTTGCGTCATATGCTTGGGTCCGTGGATGAAGAGGAGCTTCTTGCCCGGTTAGGAACAGATAGGTTGAGGAGGTTGGGAGTAAGTGGGTTCCACGATCTGGGAGTGGAGTGGTTGAGGAGTAGAATAAGTGGCATGCTTCAGCTGAAAGAGCTAGAGATAGAGGATTGTCCCAGACTACTGATGTCCATCATAAATGTTCTCGAACAACACCCCCTCCCCAACCTTGAATTTTTGCGACTTGCCAGCTTGGCCAGTGATGGTTCGAAATGGCTGTTCAGGTTAAATATGGCATGTGACTTTGTCATAGATTCTATGGAAATGAGCAACAAGTTGGCTGGTTTAATGAAACAGTTGAGCAGCAAGGTGAGGATTCTAAAAGTTAAGATGTTGCCTGGCGTGGACTCACTACCAGAGTGGATTCAAGAGCTTCACCAGTTGAAACACTTGATAGTTCATGACAGTCCTCATCTCACTCGTTTGCCTCATTGGTTCATAATGCCCCAACTAGAATGCTTGGTGTTGAGGAATCTGCCAGAATTGGTAGAAGTGCCTGCAGTAGCATTGAGAGCTCTCAATGGGCTCCTAACACTCCAGATCTTTTTCTGTCGAAAGTTGAGTTCCTTGCCAGATGAGCTTTCAAGTCTCACCAGGCTTCAATACTTGGACATCCTCGGTTGTGATCTTCCAGCTGAGTGGTGGCGAACGCAAGGCCAGCCCAAGTTCCCCAACCTAGATGTCAAATTTTATGAAGAAAATCAAAGATGAAAATTGCGGATACTTGAAGTGACTGAAGACATTGTCAGGTAATTTTGAAGTTATTTAAAAATTTTAAAACATATCATTATTTTATTTATGTGATTTTCGCACGATAACAGTGGGTCTGGGTTTTATTGACATCGCCTCTGCCTCGGTTCCATCATCAACCTGTGGGTCTGCTTCTTACTAAAATGTCTTCCTTCAAATGAAATGGGTATGTTAAAAGTTTTGACTGGATTCAAACTATAGTCACTGCATTTGCCAATCATGGATCGCATAGCCAGCAGATATTAGGGCATAATTTTAAACTGGAAATTACACGCCGCCTGTTCCCATGATGCTGAACTGGAACTAGAAAGTATAAATCCAGTTTTTTTTTTGTTTTTATATTATAGTCACACAAAATGCATTATTTTCGAAAAAAACGTGAGAAAATTGAATGTCGAATAATACAGGAAAAAAAAGGTGTTTTTTTTCTCAAAAAATGGAAAAACAAAAAAAAAACTCTTAAAAAAGCATTTTTTTTCGTGCCTTTTTTAAAAGACAATCTCATTTCGGGAGGTGGCATCAACTGTAATTTTGCAAACTTTGGTAGTTTGGGTAAAAAATGATTAAAACATAAAACTTAGAAGTTAAAAACATTTCGACAAGGGGGGTGACGACAAACTTTTAGGCTTTAGGGTTTTCAGATTTGAGGGAACGTTAAAAGTCTAGGCGATTTCAATTTACGGTGACGTTTACGACCTCAAAGTCACCGGCAGAGCAGACTGTCGCCTCTTTGTTTGCGTCGAGTTGCAGCAACATTAAGCCTCCAATGGACTGGTGCATTTTTCGGCACCGTGCAGACCTCCAACAGCTACATCCGACCACGCTGACGTGCTCAGGTAGGATTTCCGTTAGCTTTTCAGTCCATTTGCATATGTGCATTGGACATTTTGAGGTAGGTAATACGTTTGGCGTCATGTGAGAAAAGTCTTTTCGCTTTTCCTTTCAGTGTAATTCCTAACAATGTTGTGGAATTCAATTTCTAAATCAATTTTCACGGCTATTGATTAATTGAGTTGGCCGACTTATCAATTTAATGGAATCGTTCAAAGATATTGAAAAGTCAGTTTTTTAACAAAAATATGAAAGATCTGAATAAAAAGTAATTAAAAGTTGTTGCACTAGGAATGTAATGTCAATGAATCAGATTCAAATTAAATATACTTTTTACCATATCCACTTTAGTTGATGCTCTCATTTTGGGATTTGAATGCAGATATAACTGCAAATAAAAAAATCATATGACATCTGAATTCGCAATCCAAATACGGTTTGAATATGATTTTTAAATTCACAAGCCCAATCTGAAACCATCTTTGAAACCAAATCGAAACGGCATTTTCAATATGTTAAAGAACTGACTATCAGAAGGGATGGATATCAGATATGTGATATTTATTCAAATGAATATAAATGCAGTTATGGATCTGATCGAATATTTTTTTTTTTGAAATCTGGTTCCATTGGATATCATTTCATAAATCCAGTACAATTTGGTTATTGGATTTTTTTTTCCATATCTAATTTTATGAAGGAGTTTGTTTTCAATCGATTAGTTTTAAGTTTTTGTTTCAATCGATTTGCATATGTCTGTTAGTTGTCTACTTTATAGCTTATACTTTATACCTCTTGTTTCAGTTGATTTGCATATGTGCATTAAAAAGTAGAAACTCTATCGCTGTTAAGAATGACTTAAATTGTGTTGTAAAGCCATGAGGACTATAAACTTGATGTTACTTATGCATTAGTTTGATTCTGATTTCTGCATAATGGGTTAATAACTTAATATGTATTATGTTCTCTTTATTTCTGATTTGTAGTTAATATGTTCTCTTTCTTCCTGATTTGTGGGTAAGTAATAATTAATACTTGATACTTAATAGTTACTTATGCATTTTTTTGCATGCTTGTGTTCATTTTCTAATTTTTTTTTATGTATTTCTTCTTTTGTTGTTGTCTTATTAGTTTCTAATTTATTTTATCTTTTCCTAATTTTTAGGAAAATTTTAGGATTTTTTATTTAAAAAATACCATTCCCCCCCCCCCCCCTTTTTTTCTCGTATTTTTCAAGTCCGCCGTATTATACTTGAGAAAAACCTCGCCGTTTAAAACTCCAAGACATTATTTGTGGCTATAATTTATACATATATGTAGTCTTGTTTTAGGAAAGGTCATCGTTGGTTAATAAAATGGAACTGGTTTTACAAGCGACGAGCAATGGTAGTATCTTGTCCTTAGCAGTAGCATTAATGATAGAAGGGAGCTTAATTGACTAGATAAAAGCCACGGCAAAATTTGATTTCTTCCTTGATCATTAAAAGAGCTGGTTTTTATCTCTCCAATTTGCTTTTGACTTGTTTATAGGAGATTTTGATATTGCCTTTGTTTGGATTTCTGACCCAAAAGAAAAGGAACAGTTGCTATTTCATTGGGGACATTATTTATCTCAAATGTCATTGATGTTTTTGGAATTTGGATATGCTTAACATGTACAGGTATTTCTTTAATTCTTCCTCTTTGCATTTTGGTGATGTGGATCTGAAAAGTTGACAACAACAAGCACCATAGAGTTGCAACAAAGAAAAATGTTTTGGTGTCTTGTCACGAAATGTTTCAATGCTTCAGTTAGGATGTACAGTTAACTCAGCTCAAATATTATATACTTTAGGAGGTCCATACGCATCGAGAACATCACATGTGAAATGTTGGAGGTGACATGAATTGGATACTTGTAATCAGAGAGCTGCCTTATTGAATAAGTAGGGCCATCGGTTTGTAGTGGTTTAATCAATGATTTGTGCCTATCAAACAGGTCATTGAAGAGGGAAACACTGAAGGTGATCGACTTTTGTGGACAAGGCTGAAGGTTAGTCTGACATTGGAAGACGGTTTGTGCCACCAATGATGGACTTGGACCCCGTCCTTTGTGATGATGCTAGGAATTTGCCAGATGCTTGAGAATCAGAAGTTATCTCAACTTTTGCTGCCATAATAGACAAGTATTTCCATTTGTCTATGTGTAGTGCCTTAGATTTCTTTCTTGTAGTGGTGCAAACATGGATGAAGTCGTTGGCCACACTGATTACACTCTACATATTTCCACAGAACTTTTATTCTACTCGATGCAAATATTATCGCTAATCATGTACAGTTTCTTTTTTCTGTTTGTTGCAGTTTTAAACCGCCGTTCAGATTTCCCAGGTTTGATGCACATAATGCACCTTTCCCATAGGAATTCTATTTTGGAACCAATCGTTGGTCTTAGCTCCAGAAATAGGCTTAGCATCTTATAACCTTTTCGATATGTAGCCATTTTTTTCGTAACTATAAAATGAGGGCTTAGTTACTTGGTTAAAATCCCCGATAGATTGAATATGACGACAACTGAAATTTCACATCCGTCTTTCATTTGCTCCTGTTGCATGTCTTTGAAATCTCAACTACAATACCATTCTATTTCTGAGATGGTTGCCAAGAATTTTGGAGATCATGCTGAGCAGCTGCTGAAGTTTTTTCATCATGTGCAGTTTCTAATTAATTGTTTTGATGCCATCAGGCACTGATCAAGTTGGATGTGTTTCACAGTTTCAATATATCTACGTGTGTTTACATGTAGAGTCTTGTTTGTTTTGGCACAACTTTTTGCATTGGAAGTGTGTATTCTTTTAGCATCTGTTGGAATCAAATAGCAAAGTCATTCTGTTGTAGGGAATGAAAGTTCAGACCTGCAATTGGGACAGAGACACTGGGGATTTTGGTCTAAGGAACTAGACCTGGTTGAATAAGAGAGGTGCATTTTTTTTGCTTGTTTTCCCTTTCGGTGCTTGTTCTGTTTAGGGCATTTTTTTTTTTCCAAAAACCACTGTTTTAGGGTAGTTAAGAGTATTGTGAAACAACAGAGATGTGTATCTAACTATTTTGCTTGAGTGCACGTATACTTGATGACATGCTGTGTGCCATCTGTGGTCTTTGTCTACTTGTCGACCCCCATATATATTTACCGTAACAGCCATTTACTAAAAGTTGCTTGCTTATTTGCACAAACTTTTTTCAGCACTTTGTCATGACTTTGCACATTGCTACTTAGGAATCGAACAGTTCCCCTGTATAGATTGCTTCTGCTTTCTGGATCATTTGAGATTTGAAATGACAAGTTCACAACTTCAATTCCAGTTCTTGTGCTGCCTCCACTTTCCATTTTTGTTCTGACAGCTATTTCATCTTAGCTAAATTTGAGATTGACCTTCCATAAGTTCAGTTGTAGCCAGTAGTCGTATTTCAATTTTAAAAGGTTATCATGTTTTGAATTTGGTTTAATGTGATACTTTAGAACTGTAATCTTGGTATTTCTGTTGCTGGAATCTATATTTCTATTACATGAGTCCACGGTCGTTCTAACTTCAATTAGAAAAGTGTTACTACTTTTGGTACATCTGAGACAATTAGAAAAGAAACCACTGCATTACATGTGTATATCTTGTCTGGATGTGGGAAAGTAGAGGACATAATAAATTTCTATCATTCGGGTGTTGTTTGTTGCTTGTAAATTACAAGAGGGCATTTGGTAGTGAATTTACCAAGGGTTTTCTACCTGAAGTAAATTTCAGAACAGCAGAATGCATGGCTTAGATTTCGGATCAGAACAGCGGAATGCCTTTGAATGTGGTTCCAGATTAGATGCGGTACAATAGAAATTGGCAAAATCTTGAAGCCAGAATGAAACCATTTAGATGCAATGCAACCTATCATTAGCGCGTTTTTAGTAGCAACATATGCCATGAAGTTGCCATTCGTATCTTTTCAAAAATTTGAGGAGGAAGAAGGGTTGGGATAAGAGGTAGGTCATGAATTTTTGGAAATTTTAATGAGATTTTTTTTTTCTCCCCGTAGCAGCCAGTCTCCCCTCATGCGTGGTCTCTTAAGAAGTCCTATATTGTTTTTAAAAGAAATAAAATCATAATATTTGAAAAACATTAATAATAACATCAATGAATTGCTTTATGAAATCCTACATGCAATACCAAGAAAACAAAAAAACTGATGCGTTGTGTCTTTTGAACCAAAGCTTTTACTTGTTCTAGAAAACTTCAAATGCATCAGAGTACAATATTTTCTCCATAAGTTTACATTGCATCTAATCTAATCTATCGAAAACCAATATATACCGTCCTTTGTTAAGTCGAGTAATATATATCCTTAAATTGCCAAATCGTCGTCGCTCTTCTGCTTTGCCTCTTATTTTCTATAGTTTCCAGTCATCAACCTCCTCACTCTTTGAGTTGCTTATGTTTACCTACATCTACACATTAATCCATACAGGACTTATTACTTTACAGGGAAAAGTTGCAGTCTTTGTGAACCCGTGTCCTTGTACATCTCAACTTGTGAAAATTATCAGCGCGGTGATTATAATATATTGAGGTCAAGATGGAGAGCTTTGAATTTTGAACCACTTTTCTAAGGTAAAACGGGTGGTTTATGTCCGTATCAAATAGGTGGCCTTTATGAGTTGGCCGGATTCGTGATCATCTAGTTAGATCCAAATTTGAAGGCCTATAACCTAAACAGCAGCCTGGAATCCAAATCCAGATCCAATTTGAATCTGTTGTGCCATATTGGTCGAGCATGAACAGAGCAGTGAAGGAAAGCTACCCAGATGGCTAACAAGACTTCTATCTGTTTTCGTCCGAATTCAAGCAAGTCCATAACTTGGTCTTATCGTCTGATCAATTTAGATGAGCAACACTTAACAAACCCAGTTTGGTGAACATGTGAGTACGAAGAACAAAAAAGATAAATTGGTCTTATCGTCTGATCAGTTTGTTTGAAACGATCTGTACTTTTGCAGCCACATGGTAGACAGTGACAAGGAACATTGTAACATAGATGAATTTGCAAAAATTTGTCCAAAATTTTCAACGTGACCAAAAAACAAAGATAAAACAGAACACTGGGAAACAACAGATTGTGTTTGCGGCAAAGCAATCTCTTCAGTTGCTTCGCGATCTATGATGAGATCAGACATTTGTTACCTGTTTACACAAGAAATAAATCAGGAATATGGGAGATCTTGTGCCCATCTTCCTTTTGACAGCGCTCAACTAAAGCATTGCAATCAGAGATATACAGGTAATGAAGCCTTGAGAGATGCTGAACCCCATTTGGCAGGAAATTCAGTTGCGGACATGAATGGATGTAAAGCCCTTCAAGTTGGTGGAGGCTTCCCACTGCATCGGGTAGACTGCTTAGCTCCGGCAGACGAGTCAGCCGAAAGCGTTTGAGTTTGGATAATTTGCTCAACCAGTTCGGTAAATGAGTAAGATTTTCAGAATCCCCGATTACCAAGTACTCCAGTTGATCAAGTTGCTGTATCCAATCTGGCAGTGCGTCAAGACCAAGGAACAAATTGATGATTAGGGCATCCAACCTGAAGGAGTTCATGGCCAATGAGCATGTGAGCGACCTTCTCCATTGCCTAGTATGAACTCTGTAACTAGATAAGCAAGCAATGTTTATAATTCGAAGTTTGGGAAGGGAATGATGTTTCAACACATCTGAAATAGACACCAGCTTAGGGGAATCCTCTATAACTAGCTCTTCCAGTTGGTCCATGTTCTTCATTTTGCTCCTGAGCCACTCTGTTCCAAGTTCATGGAAGCCAAATATTTTGAGACACCTGAGCCTTGAGAAATTCAGGTTCTGCAGTAGCCCATGCCCTTTTCTGAAATGGATGTTCGGACCAAGTTCCAGCACTTCTAGCGCTTTCATGTTATCCAAAAGCATAGAAGGTAAGGAAGTAAGTTGAGGCAAATCCTTTAAGGCCAATTTCTTCAATCTGTTGAGGTGCAATCCATGTGGAAGTGAAACCAATTTGTGGCAGTCCTCGATTCTCACAGACTCAAGTTTGTACAAATCAAGGGGGCTTTTATTCAATAATTGTTGCAGCTTCGACATACCACATACAACCAAAGACTTCAGTTCTTTCATATCTTGAACCCCTTCAAGCAATGGGGCTAGCTTAGGTGAATTGATGATCTCTAGGTGCTTTAGTTTCTCCATTTTAAATGTAGAATCCAACATTAAGCAAGCTCTGTAGCAGTTCTGTATTGACAATCTTTCTACAAAACGAGAATGTGGCAATTCAGCCAGCTGATGGCAATGACTAATTGTCATGTCCTCTAAACTTGGACAGTTGGGTAATCACTTCAGACTTGAACGAGGCCTGCCATCAATATCCATTCTTTTCAAACAAGGCATCTCTACATCCTTTTTGATGGCCCATCCTTTCCATTCTTCCACACCTCTTATACTTAGTTCTTCAAGAGCCGGAAAGAATGGCAACACCCTTAATTTTGGGCAGAAAGAGACTTTCAACCATCGAAGGCATGGCATGGTTTCTATACCTGCATCAAACAAAAACTCCTCCAGGCTCAACATGTCTATCAACTTCAATTTTTCTAGTTTTGGAAATACAGCTCTTCCACCAACGTGGTTTGAAGTAACGTCAAAATCCTTAACCCTTTCAGCACCACTTATTTCTAGTCTCAAGAGATTGGGCAAATGGCCTAAGCAGGGCAATGACTCCAGGAATTTGCAATCACAGAAAGTGATTTCCTCCAGACAATAGTATATTTTGGAGCTCATCCAAGTGGGAAAGTTAACGCCTGCATAGCATATAATACTTAATTCAATGAGGCCTTCTGGAGGCTGGAGCTCTTCGTAAAGAAGCTCCACTTTCTCTGGAGAAGAAGTACTTTCTGAAACTAGCATCAAACTTTGCAGGTTTTCTTTTCTACTTAATTGAGCTTGTTTAGCCTCTTCTATGTTATCAACCCTTTCCAAGTGCTCGATGGTCAAGTGTCCTCTTAAACTGTTCAAGTCGTGCAACTCCCATAACTTGCTTCCCCTCCCATCACCCAAGTTGCTACCAACTACAAACTTATTCAGTGTCCGCAGACAAGTTAGCTTCCCGATGCCTTTTGGCAGGTATTTTAGTAAAAATGTTCCTCTTAAGTCAAGATGTCTCAAAGCACCTAAAGAAGAAATTCTATCAGGAAGTCTCTGTACATCACTGTTGGTAAGGTCTAGCGTTTGCAGGTCATAGAGCTTGGTAATGGACTCAGGCAACTCCAAGATTTTTGTCTGTGAAAGGTTTATGTACTTCAAAAGTACTAAATCCCCAATCGACTCTGGCAAGTCCAAGATGTTACTACTGCTCAAATCTAGTATTATAAGCTGCTTAAATGCAAGAAAATTGCTGGCAGGGAAAAAATCAATCTGAAGCATTATTAACGCTCGTAGCTTATTATGCTTTATGAGTATCTCAAGCACACAATCTGCACCAACTGATGAGAAAACGCGCGCTTGAGGAGAAACAATTCCAGTTTTCAAGAGAATACACTCACATGTTCTTCCCCTCTTATGAATAAAGCAAAGTCATGAACAATATCATGTAAGGCGTACACAGCCACTTTTGTGTCACTCGCTACAGTTTGAAGCAAGCTACAACCAACCAAATCTTCCAGATACTAATCGATTCCCTTTTCCTCTGGAATAAAACCTTCTGCAAGCCAAAGCCTCACTAAGCTTTCCTTTTTCATTTCATAGTCCTTAGGAAATGAGCAACAGTGGATTAGACATTGCCTTAAGGGGAAGATATGTTTATGTAACTCAAGGCAATGGCAGCAAAAACATCATTGTTGTTCTGTAGGCCTCTCCACTTCCACAATGGGCTGTTAAGAATATTTTGCCAAACAGGTCTCCTTCTTTCTTTTTGGCGCAACATACTGCCCACAGCGTTCAAAGCAAGGGGCAGTCCCCCACACTTGTTTACTATGTATCTTCCAACATCTCTCACCCCATCAAGATCTTGCTCAACCTCACCTCTTCTTAGTGCTCTATCTACAAATAGCTGCCAACTCTGCTTCTCAGTTAAGAATGTAAGTTGATGCAAGTGAGTGAAGTCCAAACCTTCAACTTTAGTTTTCCTGGTAGTTATCATGACCTTACTTCCTGAAGTACCACCTTTCCAAAGGCTCCCCAGCTCCTGCCACCATCCAAATTCCCATACATCATCCAAAACCAACAAAAACTTTCTATCCTTCAAATGGTTGCTTATCTCAGAATGCAAAGCGTTTAGGCCAATCAACTGGTTGAAGCCGTCATCTTTTCCCCCAACCTCCTCCAAGGTCTTCCTGAAGAGGTCCAACGGATTCGGCCGCTCTGAGACGCACACCCACATGCGTTTCTCAAAGCAATCTCTTATGCTGCCATTGTTGTAGATCTTCTTGGCGAGGGCCGTCTTTCCGATACCGCCCATTCCAGTAATTGCTATAACAGAAGCACCCTCTTCATTTTCCCGTGGATTTGGTTCCTGCACCAGCCACTTGACCACCAATTCTTCATCTTCTTCCCTCCCAATCATGCTCGGTTCGGTGATGGCTGAAGTTGTTTGCCGTTCTTCCCGTAGAAACCCGCTGCTTTCCTCACTTGGGCATGCTTCATCCGGCATCAGTGCAAGGCCAAATAGATCCTTCTCCTTGTATAACACGTCGAGTCTCCCATTGATCTCTTTTATCTTATCAGCAATGCCTCTAGCAATTTGGGTATATCTTTGACGACTAGAAAGCGAGGTCAAGAGTTTCCGTACCTTGATTGGGTTGGGAACGGTGGGCACGTCTCTACACTGGATTTGGTGCAGGTCAATAACATCATGAGCATCGTAGGCGACCTCATTGAGCCGGGTTATCCAGTCCTTGACCTCCTTGGAGGCGAACTGCTTGTTGTGAGCATCCCTGAGAAATGGCTGGATCAACTCCAGCTTTTGCTTCAGGTTGTCCAGTTCATCCTCCACAGAAGCAACTTTGCATATCTCATCTTGAGNTGGGTGATGGGAGAACGTTCAGTTGCTAACCGCCACCACCAAGAACACAGAGACGACTCGCATGCCCGACTAAGGTTGGTAACCCCAGCACCCCCAAGAAGACGTGGAAAGGCAACCACATCCCAATGCGCGAGGCGATCAGAAGGTCGATCCCCATCCCAAACAAAATTACGGATAAGCTTATCAAACCTACGCAAAAATATCTCTTATGAACGTTCCACGGAGAGGGAGATGGGGCCGGAGAGATTTTTGAAGGTTTTCACTGTTCAGTGCGTTCCCTATCTCTTATCACCTTGGTGCACCAACTTGCACTACGGAAACAGCACAAGAATTTGCTCGGGTTTTACTTCATGTATTCAAACTTTTCAGAACTACCTTTTCATTGTCAAGGACGTATAAATTCTAGAGACTTTATCATTCTGTTACCTGAATTGCCGTTGTCCCGGCAAAAGTTTTCGGTGGGAGCTCACTATTAATTCAAAAATACAAAACTAAATTCTAATAACATCAATCCTTTTCCAGATGTTAGACAATCATGTTATACGTTAAACTACATGTCAATTCATAGGTTGGTCTTGTCATCCCATTCCAATTAAAAAAAAAAAAACATCTGATTTGAGACTCGGAAGATGTTTCTGCCTATTATAGATAAGTTACTTGCTGAATGCCAATCGTGTGAGCTGCTTGCTCGATCCTTCCTTAAGCCGCATGCAACTTGGGCTGCTCGAGCGTGGCTTGAGGGCGACTTGAACTGGCTCTTAAAATTTTGATTCGAACTGGACTTGAGTTCAAATGTATGTTGAAAATCTGGAAAACCAATTCAGACCCGATTCATCTGAATCTGTGAATCGGCTGTAGTTTACAAGGAGGGCAAGTGGATTCTAGGAACGGCACCCGCACCTGCACCCCTGCACTCCGGTGACATAGCATAGCACGGTCTGTGTAACATTGTACATAAATTGTTGTTTGATGGCTCTAACTCCAAAATTTCAGACCTCATCATAACAAAATAATTGAGGGACATTACATATAAATAAGTAAACAAAATATGCAAACAGTAGGGGCTAATCAATCAATATGTAAATAAATATAATTTGTGGAACTGTGTGGGCAACTGCCTACACAAGCCCAGATACGGATCTGCATCTGGTGCTATGGAAATGAAATTTTTGAATATATGTTCAATTCCTTCATAAAGAAAAAAAAAGCACCAACTGAACCAAAAAAATGAGAAAACTTTTTTTATATTGTCAAAACAAAAGTTTTTGCACCATTCCCCCATAAATAACCTTTTGCCCATAAACCTTAGGTTATCATTTGCTTAATTTAGTGTTAATTGGATGATAAAAAAAGTATGTTCAACAATTTCATGTTCCACTAGTTTGCATCAACCTCTTCAAATATGTCTTATACTGATATCGATACATTACTAATTACATCTAGATTCATTAACTTTGTTCTAATATCTGAATCCGTGAGGTGAACGAATTTTTTTCTCCTTAGTAAGCTAGAAGGTTACCTATATGTGTTCACAAATTACTTTTTTTTTTTTTTTGTTATAAACTTTTAGTGGTAAGCCGGAGAACTTTTATTGTTTCAGCAGTTAATTTGATGGGGAAAACTTGTGGATCGTTTTCACTAAACACGAAAAAAAAAAGAGTGTACTTTTCATAGTACTGAAAAATTAAGTGTGTTTTTTATTATCGCCAAATCTGTAGTGGTACTCTCGAAACGTTTTCTTCATTTTATTTAAAGATAAATTTTGTCATTTAAAGTTTTAATCACCAACATGGTTTTGATTTAATGCATCAACGAAAAAATTGTGGCATAAATATTATTTTTTTGGTTCCCAGTGGTAGATCGGCACAAATGGTTTTCAAAGGTTTTACATTTAATTATTATTTGGAGAGAATTTCAAATAAACAGCAACCAAACACCTAACTTGTCTATAACATCCACTCAGCAGGGCTGCACAACGAGTCGAGTCAATTCGGGCTTGACACAACTCGCTCAACTCGCTCAAAAGCAAAAAAAAGAGTTGAGCTTCAATTTAAATTTATATTTGAAATGGAAAACGAGTTGAGTTCGAATTGTAAGGACTTGACTCCTTTAAACTTGGCTAAGTTGAACTATGTAAAACCAGTTCATCAAAGTTGAATTAATTAAACGAGCTAAATAAGTTGACGAGTTGAACTAGTTACACGAATCAAGCTCGAGCCTGTTCTATGCTGTTCACTTGGAGTGCTTTGGTACTTTGGAGTGCCACCCTCACCTTGCTTCAACTTGTGACAGATATTTTGACACTCTAAATAAGACACAACTTTTTTAATGTGATAAGATTATGGAAAAATTACAAAAAAGTTGGTCAACTTTTCATCGGTTTATAAATAAACCCTAAACTTTTGAAATTTTACGTTTCAAACCTTGGGTTAGTGAGATGATTTACAGCAAACCACTCCATGGGATGGAATGACAGTCCATGTTTGAATGGCGGGTGAAAGGACAAAAATCCGACTACGTCATTGCTTCGATGGGGAATAATACTTTTTTTTTTGGGGGGCTTTTATTATTTTCTAGAATGGAAATGATTTTCTTGGGGATTTTTTATGAAATTTTATTTATTATTGCTATGGTTTATCATTGAGGAGAATTTAAAACGGTTTTCTATTTTAAAGCAAGCTTAAGATGTGATTTTATTTTAAAAGTCTCATTAGGTACAAGAAAGTTTACCTTGCTCCTATCACAAATGGTAAGAATTCTCGTTGATACTACTTGTTTGAATTGCAAATAATGGCATGTGTGACAGTAAAGTTGAAAGGTATACTGAAAGACCACCCAAAGTAACCCCTGATCCCTCAAAGAAAAGGGAAGAAAAACAACTTTCCTGGACATACCATCACCTCTAAAGTCTATTGTCTTAATTAACTTGTTAGACCTGCATGTCATTAATTGAATATCCTCTAAAGTCCATTGACTTTAAATGTTTTATTTTAATCCAAATGCCATCCACTTGCATTTTTTTTAAATAAAATATTTGCATTATTATATGATAACCCATTTTCTTGGAAGCCGACTGCCTACTGGCTAGGCTTAGAGAATCTCCTCAAATTGGGTTTGGCATTTGATTGGTTACAATCCCCTTCGCATATTTTAAACAAGTTTTGCTACAAAAAGTAAGTGAAACGTACTTTTTAAATATATCTAATTGATAAAGGAAGACTAAACTTAGCTGTGTATGTTTCAAAGAGAAAGAAGAGTATCCCACTGCCCAAGTAAGAGCTGAAGCTCTTTCCCTTCAAAGGTATAGGACTCTGTTGGCATTAGTGTGCAGCTTCCAATGTACATTAGCTACTCCACTGGTCCCATCACATTTGTAAAAGGGAGGTCGACACCCATAGCACTCGAACATGTGACCAGTCAATGCGCCAAACTCCTTTAAGACAACTTATATTTGTATGTCACTGGGGTCAAAGCTATAATTATTGCCTCAAATTCAATCATGTGATCACTTGTATTGGTTGTATAAGAATACACAAATAAGCACTTGCAATTGTTGATCCAATCTGACACTCGTTAGCGGAAGCACTTTTTAGTTGTTGGGAGCAATTTCCAACATCAGCCCATAAAATTTACCTTATTTACATATTGATACTTTATTATGTATTACTTAAGTGCCTCCTCAAATAATAGTTATCCCCCTTGCATTGTGGTGGTATACCCCATAATGTCCAAAATTTGAGGAATCAGGGGTGGAGCTTTGAATTTTGACCAAACCAGACTTTCAAAAATTTTAACAGGAGTGGACATATATTTTTTTTAAATTTTTATAATCTTCATGTATTTTTTTTTATTTTTACTTTTTTAAATCTGAGGTTGCTGTTGGCTGTTTATATGAAAGAGTGCCTCTTTGTATTTGAGTTTAAAATAACAGTTTTCCTTAGCTAGAAATTTTTGGCTTTGCCACCATCTTGGCTCCCTTGGATTTTTTAGAACTCAAATTTTACCATGTAAAATTACTGAAAGTTGTCCCATGTCCCCTTTAGATTTTTTATCCTATCGACTTTCCCTCCAAAACTGGTGGAGGTGAGAAAAATTTTGATCATTCCCTCTCCTCCACCTCAAAATGTTCTCAGTCCCCTATTTTGATGTTTGTTTCATTTAATAGTGGAAAACATGAAATTTAATTTCCTTTCCGCTGAGCATTTCATCTGTCATTTTAATTTTTATGTCGAAGCCAAAAACCCTTTCTCTTGGAAGCCAAACAGCAAGTATGTGATAAGCAGATTTGATCTTTGTAGTTGTTAAAAGAGGAAAATCTAGGCAAAGACACGCCTTAATTAACCGATGTTACTTGAGAAATGTTGTCCCTCACTAGCAGTGGTGGAGTTAGAAATTTTAGTTAAGTGACATTGGCTATTAAATTTTTAAACTTTAAAAGGCATTTATATATAAATAAATAAAAATTGAAGAGGTATTAAACTTTAAAAGGCATTTTACTTGTTCATACATGAATGTCCTTCAAATACCAGTTGTTCCCTAGCGTTGTGGTGGTACTAGAAGATGGTACTCCAAAATTTCCAAGATTCGAGGACTGGTATTGAAGAGTGCCCCTTTAAATTCAAAATTAAAATAACAGTGCCCCTTAGACAGAAATTTCTGGCTTCGCCATTGGTAGAACCAATACTGTTTTCACCTTTGACTCATTTAGATTTTTTAAACTTCAAATTTTACTATGAAACAATGCCAACATTGATCCCATGGTCCCTTCAGAATTTATAGAAAAACTGGATTTGAAAAGAAAATTCCAATTTGATTGGTTATCAAATTCATTCTCCTAACAGAGTTGTTTATTTGGTCTGGCAAAATCCAACTTTGAAACTGGTTACTTATGATTTGATATTCATAGTCTACTCCGATAACAATCAGGGAATTTTGAAAAAGTCAGATACATTAGTAGATACATCAGATAAATTGTTAACTATATTTATTGTAATTTGTTTTATTCAATTTCCCAATGTTTCATTTGTACTAACAATGGTCTCTTGAACAAATAGAACACAATAGGATTCGATGGTAGATAAACCCCATCTGTTCTGTTTTTTATTTCATTAGAAGGATTGGTTTTTTGGGATCGGTTATGAGACAGGAAGTATTTTTCAGTATTTTCTCTCTCCCGTAAAATCTTTATCCCTCTCTAACTTCTCTCTTAAATGCTCTTTTAAAATCTCTTTCACTTTTACTAATTTTTCTCTCTCTTAAGACCTTTCTCTCTTTCTCCAGGGCGGAGTCAAGGTAGGGTCCGCATGGACGCTGATTCCACCTCAATTTTTTTTAATTTACATGTAAATTTTAAAAAATTTAACTTGTTTTATGTAAAAATTTTGAAAATTGATATTTCAGCCCATTTGGCTCCATCATAAAAAATGTATGGCTCCGCCCTTGTCTTTCTCTATTTTTTTCAATAAAATCTCTTGATCTTTTTACTAATTTTTTCTCTCTATTTATTTTTTATATTTATTTTTCTCTTAAAATATCTTGTTCTTTACTAATTTTTTCTCTCCCTACTTCTTTTTTTATCTTGAAACCTTTCTTTTCCACTCTAATTTTCTTCTTATTTTTCTCTCTCTATTTATTTTTTAAAGTCTCTTGTTCTTTTTCTAATTTTTCTCTATGATATTTGCCAGTGCTTTTTTTGTTAATTTTTTCTTTTGCTGCTCTTGTATTTTACTATTGCTTGGTGACACCTTGTTACTGTTTTTGTCTTAAATGAATTTCCATTTTGTTGGCTCTCTTGTTTTTTCCTGTTTTTAAAAAATCTTTATCTCTCTCTCTCTCATCTCTAATTTCTCTTAATATACTTTGCACTTTTACTAATTTTTTCTATTTATTACTATCTCTCTCTTGAAATCTTTGTTTTTATCTCTAATGTTTCTCTTAAAATCTCTTGCCCTTTGACTAATTTTTCTCTTTCTATTTGTTTCTCTCCCTTAGAATCTTTTTCTTATTCTCTAATTTTTCTCTTAAAATATTTGGATATGTAACTAATTTTTCTCTCTTAAGACCTTTATTTCTCTTTTTGTTTTTTTTCTCTTAAAATAACTTTCTCTTTTACTAATGTTAATCTCTTTATTTCTCTCTCTAGAAATATTTATTTCTTCACTTATTTTTTTCTATTAAAATTTCTCTTTTACTAATTTGTCCCTCTCTATTTCTTTCTTTCTCTTAAAATCTTTTTTTATCTCTTATATTTTTCTCTTAAAATCTCTTGCTCATTTACTAATTTTTCTCTCTTTATTTCTTTTTCTCTTCAAATATTTGTTCCTCTCTCTCTCTCTCTCATTTTTATATTAAATCTCTTGCTTTTTTATGAATTTTTTCTCTTTATTTCTTTCTCTGCCTTAAATTTTTTAACTCTCTCTATTTTTTTAAAATTTATTTATCTTTTACTAATTTGTGTTTATCTTTTATAAATTTTTTCCTATCTTCAAATCTTTATTTCTCTCTTTAATTTTTTCCTTAAAGTTTTCTTTCTTTTTCTTTCTTTCTATCTTGAAATCTTTATTTCTTCTTTTAATTTGTTCTTAAAATATATTTATTTCTTGCTCTCTCGTTAAATCTTTCTTTTTTTCTTTAATTTTTTCACTCAAAATCTCTTACTCTTTTACTAATTTTTCTCTCTATTTTTTCCTCTCACTTAAAATCTTTATCTTTTTGTCTTTTTTTTCTGTTTAAATATCTTGCTGTTGTACTATTTTTTCTCCTTCTATTTCTTTCTCTCTCTTTAAACCTTTATCCCTCTCTAATTTTTCTCTTATATCTCTCTCTCTCTTTAGACATTTTTTTTTATTTCTCTCTCTCTCTCTCTCTCTCTCTCTCTCTCTCTCTCTCTCTCTCTCTCTCTCTCTCTCTCTCTCTCTCTCTCTCTCTCTCTCTCTCTCTCTCTCTCTCTTGGTATCTTCGTATATGTGGCAAAAAAATGGTAAATCTGAATCTGATCCAATTTTTTAATTAGATATTTTTTTTCCATATCCAATTTTTTGGAACAGTTCGGTCACATATCTAATCCAAATGGGTTGAATCGATATCCCTATTTTTCCAGATTAGCTTGGACTAAAAAGAAAGCAAATCCAACTACTGAATCTGGATTTTAGTATGCCTGGAGTGATTGAGTTTGGACTTTTATTTAGATTTGGCTGTAGAACGGTTAGTACTGGAGTTCGTCTTACTTTTGTCAAACTTTGGGAATCAGAACTGGGTTACAATATTCAAGTCATAGTTGGCAAGCTCACCGGGCTGACTCGAGTCAGCTCAGATCGCCAAGAAATCCCATCCTGAGTCAAGATTGGCTCGACCAGTCCCTAAGTCATCCTTGACTCGACTCGATTCAACCTGACTCGCCCCTGACTCGGCCCAATGCGGCCTGACTCACCTTGACTTACCCAATTCAACTGTAGTGATTTTGTAGTGATTTACATTATGGTTATTTGAATATTTGACCGAATTGACAAGTCAGACTCACTAACCCAGTCACAAATTTGCCAAGTATGCTTTATATGTTTTGAAAGATTACTGTCAAGAACATTGCAATCGACAGCAAGAAAGAGACCCTGAACTTGCCCAGAACTTGAGATGGGCCAAGTCCCTTGCCGGTAGCTTGAAGATGGGCCCTGTATCAAAACCCTGAACATGTTCAAACTGGATCCTACTTGGGCGCCCACACCGACAACCTCATGGTCGTCGTCATTATGATGCTCCACCATCAAGCTCAATTTGTAAAGGTACATCAAGTAACTGTCATTGTTTCCTTCCTTCCACCTGCTGTTCCAGAGAACTCTCAGTGTATATATACGAGCCTTCCTATCCATTCCTCTCTCTCTATAAAACGACTACGATGGGTACATGAAACTCTTCCTGATCTCGATTCCTCTCTTGATCTTCTTACTTGAGAGCCGGGAGATTTATGACTTGTTCCTATCCATGCATGAAAGATTCATGACTTGCTCCTATTGGCTATACATGGGGAATGGTAAATGAGCTCAACGATTATCTCCTTCTCAAATGGAACAGAACTGAACTTGAACACACAGACAAGTGCAACCTCACGGAGCTAGCTGACTTATTCATAAGGCAAACAGAGCCATACATATACACAGATGCACGACACACATTTAACACAAAAAAATACCTTCCTTTTGTGCATGCTCTGTGAATCTTTAATCAGTCGGCTTATTTAAGCAAAGAACCTGCACTCTAAAACTTAATTAGGTTCATGTAAGTCAAAGAAATGTGTTATTTATGATCTAAAATATGAAACAAACACTAAGGAATCCTTTTGACAATAACAAACTATTTCATAAATTGTTTCTATTAGCAACCTACTCTTAAATACGATACATTATTATTTCCTTTCTTTACTTTATAGTTTATAGCACACAACAAAAGCTTGCCACTGTATATAATATGCCAGCTTGCCCACTCCTACTGACTGATCTGTTGAGATATGAAAGGCACTGTCCGATTGCACCTTTTCAATTGGAGAGGGAATCGAGGACTGATTAAACCCACCAGTGACGTGTCAGTAAATGAGGACACAGCTCTCATACGAAACTGGCAAATGCTTCCACAAAGTTTTATTACTCAAAGCGCCATAGGGAAGGACAAAGTCCAACTCCACTTAGCCTTATGCAATTATTCAAGCGTGCATGCACTGATGCTCACTTTCGGTGGAGCACTATCTCTCTAACCTGACTCTCTCTCTCCTCTCTATTTCAACATATATATATATATATATATATATATATATATATATATATATATATATATATATATATATATATATATATATATATATATATAAAGTGAATGGACCTAATTAATGGGCTTGCTCCTGGACCCAAGTGGGGTCCATGGCTACCTACCACTTCTCGTTTTATTTTTAAAATGTTCATATTTTGTCATAAACCAAAGGCAGGAATAAGCTATAAATAGGACAACAATCCCATTTGATTCTTCATAGAAAGTAGCCACACGATACCTCGGTCACATTCTCACTGGCCTGACCTTCCATTCCATCTTTCTTTCTTTCTTTCTTCTCACTAATTATAAGCCTTAGAAGCCTTTGTGAAGATGTTTCGCGCCGTGGCCTTTGCCATGCTTCTTGTTGCTTCAGCTTCTGTGTTGGAGGCAGAAGGGAGGGTAGCTAGGAAGGACCTGGGCCTGGACTTGGGCGGCGTCGGAATTGGGCTGGGTGCAGGCCTAGGGCTTGGTTTAGGTGGCGGCAGCGGCTCAGGCTCGGGCTCAGGTTCGGGATCTGGGTCTGGTTCAGGCTCAGGTTCAGGGTCTGGGTCTGGTTCAGGCTCTGGTTCTGGTTCAGAAGCAGGCTCATACGCAGGGTCCTATGCTGGTTCACGTGCTGGTTCGGGTTCTGGTTCAGGTGAAGGGCATGGCTATGGAGAGGGCTATGGCTCGGGCCATGGTTCAGGGTCTGGGCGGGGATACGGAGAAGGTTCTGGCTATGGTCGTGGGTCTGGATCGGGTTCAGGGTCTGGCTATGGTCAGGGTGAAGGATACGGCTCCGGCTATGGCAGTGGACATGGCAAGTAGGCGAGAGATCAGTGAATGGAAATGAAAAAAAAAAACAATTAAAGATTTTAGTCCATATTACGTATAAATAAAGGGCAATGTGGCATTGTGTTTTGTATGAAGGGACAATGTGGTTACGTGTTTGTATGAAGATCTATTGGACATGAATCTTAATGTTACCAGTTGGCTTACAAAGAGATTTTGTAAGTCATATATGCTTGATTTTCATAGACTTCTTTACAAATCTCCGAAATGATATCTGTCAACATAATACATGACTCTGGCACTACAATATGACATCATAAGTTCATAAGTAACTCTTGGAAATCAATTATTAGGGTTTAGAACTGATAGGTAAACGTTTAATTAGAATAATTCGAATGAAATAAAGTTTTTTATACGTTAAGCGTCAATGCCTGTATCATCATACTCACCCTTTCTTCTTCATGGGCAACCTGAGATTGGAATTATCAGCAAAAAGGGAAAAGAAGGTCATGCGGGAGATCTTGATGAGGTTGATGATCTTAGAGACTTAGATCCCATTTGAGAAGTGAGTTGACAGATGACCAGATATGCTTTCAGGATGTCTTTGATTACCTTTGATTCTCTTTGGTTTAAGATAGACCCTCTTCCCTGAACTTCTGCCAATGTAAAACACAAGATAACAAGCCCAAAGTATAGCCATGGATTGCAACATTAAAATATTTCACATTAGATCCCTGCATCTAAAATATGAAATAATACTTAGTGCTTCAGCCCCTACTTCAACTGGAAGCCGATTCCCCAAAATACCAATTTCTTGGCATCCCTATACTTTGTATCTCAATGGTAGATGAGATCTTAAAGCGATTTTTGTGATGCTTGCTATATAAAATTGGGAATGATGTCTTTAATTCCCGACAGTATTGCCGTCTGGAAAAACATTACATTTCCCGGCAGTCAGGACAGTTTCTATCCCAATCGACCGGTGCAACCGTGGGGAAAGGGATTCTTAATTGCCGAGGGTTAAAATCATTGAGAATAAGAACCATTTTTGCTGACGGTTTAAAGTGTCGGGAATACTTTTCCATATTAAAATTTAGCCGATTGCCCAGTAGCCATCGGCAATTCCTTTCCAGAAGACTCTAGCCGGACGGCTAGGACTGTCAGGAAAACTTGAAAAAATGTTATAGCGTGCAATGGGCTAATCAAACACTTGAAGCCACTGCCAAATGTCAGCATGCAACGCAGCCAAAAGGATCATCATAGAATGGAGTCTGACCAACCCGAGATTTCAAATTCCCCCCCCCCCCCCCCCCCCCTCTTTTTTTTTTTTTTTTTTTTAGGGGTGAGTGGTTCATTCCACCGCCCCTAAAAGAGGCCTTCGGCCTCCCTCTGTGCCCGCCTCCCCTCTTAGTGCATGGCAACTGCAATGGAGATCTTCCATGTGTACACGGCATTCTTGTTCTGCAAATATGAGCCTTCAATGCATTTCTGGCCACATTTTTTATCCTTGCGGCCAGTCACAAGATCTCCAACCCCACTAAGCCCAACGCAGCAAGCACTCAACTTTCCATTGATCACTATCACTAACCTAACACTTCATTGTCAAATCTTTCTTTTACTTAGCACTAAGCAATGTGAAAAAAACATGAGGTCACGTCACTCGGCCTTTGTTTTTTAGTAAGTGACAAGCCACCAAGATCGTCCAATATTATGGTAAGGCTGATGGACCAAGTCTGCGGTCACTATTTTGAAGTGTGTAAAACAAGAGCTGACTTGATCTCCACGAGTTTGAAAAAGGAAGATTGCTTTACATGAGACTATCTTCGTTTATGAGCTAAACTAAGCCATGAAAGATTGAAGTGGCGAAAGGAAAAAGAAAGATTTCTTATTGAATTCAACTGCTCAAATCAGATTTGTTTGAATACCAAGTTGCATCTGAAGGATTGACATCCGTACTTGAAGACAGGAACATACATTTGATGAGTTCAAGTGACTCGATTAACCAGAGAAGGGGTTGGCTCTTGGTTGAGATTTCTCTCACCTTTTTTTTTCCCGGACCCGTGTGACCATGTGAAACACCCGACCCGATCTGTTTGTACCCTTACACAAAACCAGTTTCAGCCGCCGCCGGCCTCTTGACGACCGATGACTCTCGAGCGCCGGCCGCGCACGGTCTTGACGGCAGTTTATTCTCCATGGTACCCTCAGATAGGCTTCCGAAGAAGTCTCATTTTTTATGTAAACCTATGGATACTTCCGTAAATTACCTAATCTTCAAAGTGTTCACGGGTGTCTCCCCTCTTCGCTGCGGCAACTCCCTGGCGGGTTTGAGGAATTCAGGATGGCGGGAGCAATTCAGGTGATTTAGTTTATGCGTATCATAGGTGTGCGTTAACGGCTAATTCTTCTCCTGATTTTTAAAATTTCATTTTCTTTTTTGGAAACATTTTCAGTACTTTTTCTGTTGTTGGGAGTCTTGGGACAGAAACTGATGTCCATTTGATTGGTCGGTCGGAGGATACGTCAGTTTGCTCTAGTTTAGTTTGTTCCGGGTTTGCACTTCTGGATTTGGAGATTGATTTTTGCTCATGTTTTTCGTCTTTGTTCCTTCGGATTCGTTTCTGGGGATTAATAGATTTTTTCTTTTTCTGCAAATAAGAGTGGTAGCCGAATCGATCTCATTGTTTCGGTTGGTTGCTCGTTTAGTTGCATTTCGCTGATGATCAATAAAAAAACGAAAAATGTTGTTTCTTCTTTTCGCAAAGTGGATTATGATAATGTCTGAGTTCTTGCTGATTACAAATGCATTTCTAGCAATGCTGTAAGGAATCGGATATTTTGGTTCTCTATGCGCGTCCCCTTAATTTTCTTGGTAGTGTAGGCTATGTAGCAAATTTCTTCTTTGCTTTGACGTCCCGATCGAAATAACAAAAACTTGGAGGAAAGCCACTGTAAGAACATCATGGGAAATTTGTCTACCTTCATAATTATAGTTCATAGTTGTGGTTATCCATGGTTAAAGATTGTCTGCAATTTGCTTTCCTCGAATTTGGTGTTCGAAATTTGCTATAAGGGGGAATATAAAATTTTCATATGTCGAAATTGGTGTTTTTGAGATCGGGTGGGTGAACTGTTTGACTGCCGGATTGATTACTTTCAACTTTCAAGGTTGGGATTAACCAAGTACTGCATATGCTAGTACGTAAGCACCCATCAGAGGGATCTGTGGCTGTTCTATTGTTCTTAGTTTTTAAGTTCCTATTATACTGAAGGATAACATTTCGAAACACTTGGCGTTGGAGCATGAGCATTCGTTTGTGAGCACTTCATGTAAGAAGCCAATGCTGGAACTACAAGTGTTCTATTCTTCTTGGCTTGTTAGTTTCTCATGATACCAAACGACGGTATTTGGAACTTGGAAGACTTAGCCTTCGGGCATGACCATGTAAAAAGATCTTGAAAATAAAATGAACAGCGAGGAGTGATGTTCTGTTACACTATGTATGCTCTCCCTCCACCCATAATTATCTTAGAATTCGTTGGATTAGCTTTTGTTAGAAATATTTGATATAGTTCACACTCTAACTAGTTCATGTTGGATCTTAGTTGTGCTTGCAAGTTGCAGGATACTCCACATGATTAGAAAGCATAGTTGGTGCCTGCAAGAAATTCTCTACTCCTGGCTATTCAACTTCACTTACGCGTCAAAGTTGGAGGCCTTCAATTATCTAGCTAGAGTAAGCATCATTTGCCATAAGGCTGAAGTAGTGGGAAAACTTTGTCTGAAGTAGTGGGAAAACTTTGTCTTGATGGGCAGGGGCTTGTTATCCAGGGGTTCTATGCTAAGACATACAAAAAAAAGACATGACAGAAATGCACCTCTTGGTTGGTAGTTTCACGTTTTACCACATCCCAGACGTTTGGTGGTTTCTCTTGTCATCAACAACATCGAAGATGTTCTTTGCTCTGTTGTTAAATACTGGTGTGCCTTTGGGTCCAAAATCAGCTTTTGTATGTCATATAAGTATACCATTTTGACTCCCATGTTGTACACCACTATACGTGTCATATTTGGAATCTTGTACACGTTAATATATCCTTGAATTCTCAGCCATATCCATGCAGCCTTGCTGATCCAATGCCATTAACAAGTTTTTTTTTTTTTCCCAATCAAGGGCATAACAGGTTGTTTTGAAAATACATAGAAATATTTTCAATAATACTGGTAGCAATTCTCACTTTGGTGTAATGGGTGTGGCAGGTGCTAGCTATGATCTGGATGAGTTTAAAAACTGGAATAAGTCCTTGAAATCATCATGATCTTGTCTATTTTTAGGCTAGGACACAATGATTACCATAACTTGCATGGATTTAGAAGTTAGATTAACTCATTGAGGCTGATGGACTTTTGATTATTCTTCGTTATTTGTTCATGCCGTTATGATGTTTACTTGCTTGCATCTGGATGGAATCTTTTAAGAAATCTCCTAAATTTTTTAAATCCTCCTGCTTAAGAGGTAGAAGTTAGGATTATATCCTTTGCTATTTTTTATTTTGAATTAAAAACTTCACAGTTCTCACAAAGAATTGTAATAGTTCATCCTTTTGAAGGAAACTAATGCTTCTATCTACAAAATGAAAAATTCTTGGGATATATACCCCTTGGAAGGCTAGCTTCTGATATGCTATGTGATCTGGTTCTTAGATCGGAGATGTAAAGACTGCACCAGCTGATTTCCGCTTCCCAACTGCAAACCAGACAAGGCTATGTTTCACACGCTACATTGAATTTCACAAAGTATGTTATAGTTCTGTTGCTTTCTGGCTTTGATAGTCATAAGCACGTATAATATCATTATGCAATATTCTTTCTTCAGTATGCGACAATCTTTTAAAAGGCTTGTTATTTAAATTATCTAGATGTTTGGCTGCCGAAGGGGAAGACTCTGGTGAATGTGAAAAGTTTGCAAGGTATTATCGTTCTCTCTGCCCAGGGGAATGGGTGAGTTCTTATCCCATTTCTTTTCTGTGCACTGTTGGTATGAACATTTCCTCTGTGGAAAGTGACTATCACATAAGAGAAGCAAGCTCGGATGAATTTTTGGGTCTTTCATTTTGAATGAAATCTTCTTGCTATGTAGTTTTTGAATTATGAATCTGAGTGCTCTGTTTCAAGCCCCTATCTATATTATCTGTGAGGAATGTGCTGTTTAGTATGCAACTGCTGTGCCATGATCTCTGGGATGATATATGTTGCACGGTAATTGTGACAAACTCTTTATTATGTTAGAATTTATCAATTTGGAAGCCTCATTAATGGTTAGGCTGTATTGTAGAGTTCATTTATTTATTAGGTTTTGACTTGCCGGGACAAACCCAAAATAGGTGCCAAGAGTGATCACCATCAAAATTCAGATTGCATTCTCTCTCTCTCTCTTTCTCTAGCAAAACAGGCATTTAATATTTGACAGATAGGTTGAAACTTGAACCATGAAGCAGCCTTTGCACTCACCCGGTATTGTTGGAATGTATTTAATCTGCTCCAATCCTACAGGCCCGTACCAAGATGAATTTGGTAGGTGGAGTCCTGAAACTACATGATCGTGCTAGCTTAGCTCTACCTATCAAAGCTAACCAATCATATTTGCTGAGAACATTGACAGAAATATTACTGTCTTCTTAAATATCATGTTAAAACAGAAAATAAGGGAAAAAAAAGCAAAGTGAAAAATAATGATATTCTGAAAAACTTGCTGAAACAAAAATGTGTTTTTCTTTTGCCATTTCGTCCCATGTTTTTTGTTATTTTAATATGCTTTGAAACTTTTCTAATATTTTAAATGCTAATAACTATTTTGAATTTTTTTGATTTTTTGGTCATAGAATTAGTAAAAAAACTCAAAATTTCATATTTCTTAAATTATGTCATTATATATTTTAATTTCTTGAACTTGCAGGACTTTTCCAAGTTTTTTTTTTTGAAAAAACCTTCTGAATTAATACTTGAGCAAACGTCGGCAATAAAAACCTGAAACTGATATTTGTAACAATGATCTATAACAGCTTCAGCAATGTGAAACTAGATGTAACCTGTTTGCTAGTTAGAGTAACTTGCCTACACAATATACTGATCTGTAAAGTGAACTGGTCGGTAAGTAAATTAATGGGTAGGATTTCAAAGACGCTTATGCGTGTAGGTTTGGCTTCAGGGATGCGTATTATTTTGATATTTTTATTTCATCTTTTGCAGATTGTGAGATGGAATGAACGGAGAGAAAATGGAACATTTCCAGGGCCTCTTTAAGCTGCAATTAAACCACATCTGTTGCCAAACTGTCATTTCCTTGAATAGACATTATTTGTTTGTCTATAATAGACACTGACGATTGTCATCGAAATGGATGCTCAGCATACCATCACTAGTGTGTTGACGATGCTAAGTGGTTTTCCTTTGGCTTTTGAGCCTGATAATTGCTTGTTTCATCCGCAGGAGATACCGAGTTACATTAACATTATTTAGTTTACAATGTGGAACCTTTCAAGGACCAGACAACTTAATGGGCCCTCTCCTTGAGGGATAAGCATCAAGGGCATCCCATCCACCATGGCTTACGACTATAAGATGTGGCACCTTTGGGTATTGAGTGACAGGATTGGATCTCGTAAGTGCTTTAGCACTGTTTCTTTTTTCCCCACTTAATATCTCATCAACTTATGATGGTATTACAAGTGAAGCACTACCATGAAAATCAAGGGAATGGAGATAATGTGTCTGGCCGCGTCTGCCTTGCCCAACAATTTCCTTTTGGGATGATCTGGTGGGAATCTGCCTGACCTCAGTTTGGTACAAAACAAGGTTTCAGAAACATTCCGGCTGGTTAATGTCTAAAGTCTTTTCCAAAGTTGGTTCACATATGCTTTTAAGCGTTCAGGGGTTGCTTGGGCGCCTAAAAAGTTAAAGCATCTCTTTACAATGTCGATGCTATGCCAGTCGGGCGAATGTTCATTCTCTTTTTCTTTTTCTCAACTTTATATCCACTACCACGAATCAGCCTCATAAGTTTAGTAATTTTTGTTTCGACAATTAGATAAATAATTTTGGTAGAGAAAGTTTATGTCTCCATGGCTCCTGCAACAACTTGTAGAAGGTAAGCAAGAGTTAACTACTTAATTTTATCATTAAATCAAAAGTGTATTTGACTCATTAATGAGGGCATGTTCTGCATTAACTTATGCAAGTTTTCCTTTTGTTAAACCAAAAAAATACTTTATTGGATGACAATCAAGCAAAAGAATGGAAGCTTCATCGGTCGATACCTTAACTTGAGCGGAGGAAAACATGCATTAGTCAAGTCAGTCTCGCCTTGAAAAGAAAAGCAAAGCGGACTCTTTATCGATAAACATGCATGTCAGTGAAAAGAAACAGGTCAAATTAATCATAAAAGACGATCGAACACTCAAACACCACTCAAATATAAAATTACGGGTGACCTAGCATTTTGCCTTCTAGACATTGGCCTATGAAGTGGAGTAGCTTTTGAAGGATTTATAGTAAGAAAGAAGTATAGGAAGTTGCAGCAATGCTATCAATTTGTCTGTTATTGTAAAACTGTAGACCGTTGTGTAAGGCACGCACGTTATCTTACTGCTAGTTTTATACTTCCCACTAACCCTCCTCAGCGCACCCATTTTTGAGACGCTTACAGAAAATTACCAGTTTATTTATTTCCATTTTGATGCCGGTAACTTGTTGTATTTCAGAAAACGAAACCCAACTTGGCAAATTCTTCAGCCATCGGGAAATTAAAGAAAGAAATGAGGACTCCTCATGAAAACGACCGTTTTGCACCGACGTGCACGAGTCACAACGGCAATGGCAATAAGCAACCGACTCCAGACCCCCTTACAAAGAGAGGACTCTCTCTCTCTCTCTCTCTCTCTCTCCCTATCTTTCTCTATCTGCGGATTCTGCCGTCGACGACCGGAACGATGGGTTTTCTGAGCAACAACCTCCTCGGCATACTCAACTTCCTGGCGTTCCTTCTCTCGATTCCCATTCTGGCCGGAGGGATATGGCTAAGCAGGAGCGCCGGCACCGCCTGCGAGGAGTTCCTGGACAAGCCCCTCACCGCCCTCGGCGTCTTTCTCCTCCTGCTGTCCCTCGCTGGCCTAATCGGCGCTTGCTGCAGGGTCAAAGTGCTCCTCTGGATCTACCTCTTCGTCATGTTCGTCCTCATAGTTTTAGTGTTCTGTTTCACCGTCTTCGCGCTGGCCGTGACGAACAAAGGCGCCGGCGAGGTGGTTTCCGGCAGGGGATACAAGGATTACCGGCTGGGTGACTATTCGAACTGGTTGCAGAAGAGGGTGAGCAACGAGGGGAACTGGAAGAGGATCAAAAGCTGCCTTCAGGAGGGTAAGGTCTGCCAGAGCATGGTGGCCGGCGTTAGCATGCCGCAAGCGCAGTTCTATGCCCAGCACCTCTCGCCCATTCAGGTATTTTATGAAAATTTAAATTAAAGGAGCATTTATTGGATGAGTTTAATTAAGGGCGTGTTTGAATATTGCTGGTGAAGAACACTTCCCAGTTATGATTCAAACACGGCGGGAACCACCAAATTTCTTTCACTCCGTGTAGATGTCCCCATACTCTTAATCCGAAAATTCAGGGTTGGTAGTTGCAAAATAAACTACATGATGATATTCATCAACCGAAGGATTAAGTTGCATATTTTTTGAATGATCCCCACTATTTGCATATGATCTATAAGATTTAGAGCAACAGAAGGTGAAATGCGAGATGTCTTTTAATAGTTAAAGCCAGCTTTTGTTGAGGGAGTAATTTGGCAGTTGGTGAATCTGAGATTATGCGGTTTGTGCAGTCTGGGTGTTGCAAGCCGCCATCCATCTGCAACTTCACCTACAGTGGTCCGGCCAACTGGACCAAGAGCAACAATTCGTCCGGCGCCTCTGTCGATCCCGACTGTGGGACGTGGAACAACGACCCCAACTCTCTCTGCTTTGATTGCAACTCCTGCAAGGCCGGCGTGATCGACAACCTGAAGAACCACTGGAAGAAGGTGGCCGTGGTGAACTTCGTCTTCCTCATGTTCCTCATCATCGTCTACTCCATCGGCTGCTCCGCCTTCCGCAGCAACAGGGGATACTGACCTTTGACTTCAACATTCCTCCTGCTACAATCTCTTAATTATGGAGGACTAGTATGTGTTATTTTCGTGTTTGTATTTCAGAAAAACAAATTGTCTGTGGCTTAATTGTACAATACTTTAAGAATCAAACATTTGTTTTCTTTCGAATCTAATACAATGTGATCTCTGTCATTTAAAGTTTAAACCAAGATATGTATTCCGGCGGGTTTTATTTGAATCGTAAGTAGGCTTTTATAAGTATTAAAACGTTTGGGGGATCTAAAAATTTCATTCCTGAACCAATCAAGTGGATACCGAAGTTTTGAACCGTAGACATCACGCCTGTTTCACGGTATGGTTAGAATATTGAAGATCAACTCATAAAGTTGTTACTAAAGTAGAATTATTGTACAATACGCTGCATTCGTCGCCATCCTGCCTCCGAACTTTCTACTGTTTTTCTCGAAACATTCTAGCCGTGCATGATAACGTGTACATTGTTGATGAATTGGAGCTTTCATCTCGATTTTTATAACATTTTGTCATATAGTGAGGCAGTGTACGTGCTCTATGAATCTCATTTCTGCATAAGCTGGGCATGGATCTCACTAGAATTAAATGGGAGCTTGGTTGCATGGATCATCTTGGCCGCTGATCTTTTAAGATGGAAGATAGAAACATCAAATGTACTAAAACATGTCTCATTTTTCTATCAGTCCATCTTACAAAAATCAATTTACAGGTTTTATGGGTCACTTATATATATATATATATATATATATATATATATATATATATATATATATATATATATATATATATATATATATATATATATATATATATACTCCAAAACTATTTGACATTAAGTCATTTGTACTATCAATAGCGCACGGTTGAGAGAAGAAACAGAGAAAGAAGAAACAAAGAAAGGGTGATTTAGTTTACACTTTTTTTTTTTCGAACTGTCTAAAGGAAGTCACCATCTATGGAGACTATTGAATGGTGACTCTGAACAGCCAAAGTTATCCAGCTTACTCATGAGAACCATATGATATATATTTTTTCTTTTTGTTTTTCTTGGGTTTGGTGTCCTATGACTTGGTTATCTATGGCTATCTAGAGTTTCCCAACCATCTAATAAGGCCATCCATCTAAAGAACATGAACAGTTGAAAGAAAAAACAAGAAAAAAAAATGTAAAATAATATTTAATGACAAAAATGTTTATCACATTTTTTCTTATTTTTTTTCTTAATCATCTAGAATGTTGAATAAGGCGGTGCAAATTAAATGGCTGGTGACTTTAAAAAACTAGAGTCATTGTTCAATTTTTGTTCAATTTTTCAAGATACATATACTAAATCTCATCCTTATGTAGCTTTATATGGATACCCTGCCTCCTTATGAATCACCTTGCCTCACAGCCGTGATCACTAGCATCACAAATATTGGTTGGGTGCATGACTTCGTATAAAGAGATATGATCGGACACATGACAGTGTACCAAAAGAATGTGTGCTCTGAGAGTCTCAATGAGAGTTACTTTATAGGAAATATTTTCACCTTTTTCTTTAACTGATGTTAATTTCACTTTTATGTTTTAATGCTCCTCGAATCTTGTCGCCTACGATAATGTGATACCTTAAAATGTTTGCTATTTTGCTTTCACTTTATGCATCATTTCTTTGGCCTTTTCATCTACCGGTAGCTCTTATCCGGCTACTCATTCGGAGTTCTACAACTGGTTTCCATCCGTCTCGACAACAAAGGGGAAGGCTTCGTGGCATATGACTTTCCCTTGGACGTACATCTGCTTCTTGAGACCGCAATTGTGAACTAGATTTAGATGAATATCGATCAAATCCACACTAGCTGACCGGTTATTTTCATATTCCCATCCTAAATTAAGACCTGCCTTTGAATAACACCCGATAACGTTTTGAGCTTAAAAAAAAAGATGCGTTAGGAAGGTAGGTAAAATGCTATAAAATACAAACTCAGTTTCTAATGTTTCTTTATCCTACTTTTTTCCTTCCAATCTCTTCCACCCCCTTTTTTTTTGTACTTGAAAAAGTTCCTCCCGGCAACTGAAAATTCGCATCATGAGTACATGGCAAGCACGTTGGAGATATAAATTCATGCACACGCAAGAAGTAGTCCAGACACTATTAATATTTATACTTTTAAACTTTGCAAACAAAGGTTCGCAAACATTGATTTTCTGCCCCTCGAACGTTTTGTCTGCAGTAGCTAGCCGTACGTAGCTCTCCTTCTACAGACCTCTCTTTAATCGAAATCACGGCTCTTTCAAAGTGAAAATAACATTTACTATCTCAGTCAAACATGGGTGAACGCAATAGCTAGGCATCTGCAACTGCAAGTCTAGGTTCCAACCTCTCCCTCTCATTTAGAGGGAAACGGATCAGTAAGATCTAGTCCCGAGTCAACATCACCAGAACTTAGAAAGCAAGTCAATGGCGCAATGATCTAAACCATGTCCACATCCTTTTCATGATCAACACCTACGGGCCCCAACTGTTGTTTAGCTCGCCCATGGAATAATGGCCGTCTTGGTCTTCATGAATAAATTCCACGGCCTTCTCAACGCAACCATGTGAAGGTGCAGATGTTGAAGATGATGGCTGGCCTACAGATGGGAGCTTGGAGAGAAGGACCTCAAGGCTGTTCATGGAGGGCAGAATTTCATGATCTTGAGCAGCAAAGCCTGTATCCTCGCTTGGAATATTGTGAAATATTCCAGAGTAGCTGTGGAGTTGATTTTCTATGGGTAAAGATACAAGCGGTGCAGTTCCTGTTGCGTAACTAAGAGAGGGAGGGTGTGGCAGAAGGACTCCCGGTATGCTTTGCAGGTAGATAAGACTTCTTCTTATGTGAGAAATGAAGTCTGAATCTTCAAGTACCTAAGTGAAAAAGGAAAGAAAATATGAGGCGGTTGATTGAGCTAAGCAGCAAGCACATGCAATATTGAAGCGCCATTGATCCGCCATCACCTTTGAAAGGGATCCTAACTGAAGTACTCCTGCTCCTACTGAGACCAAGGCAATTGTCTGCAAACAACGAGCAAGAATTATTCTCGCTTGGTAGATATAAGTGATCATCTCATTTTCGTTAAAGATCTTTACCTGAATCCCAGCCTGAAACTGTGCTTCCCATGATCTTGGTAGCTGTTATTATCAGAAAGTGGTTAGTGCTCTAGAATTGGGTTGAAAAAGGAAAAGCATTGCAACACCAATTTTAATTTCATTTAGTGTGGAACCTATGATTGGCAATATAACACACACACACACACACACACACACACACAGAGAGAGAGAGAGAGAGAGAGAGAGAGAGAGAGAGAGAGAGAGAGAGAGAGAGAGAGAGAGAGAGAGAGAGAGATTGTCTCGACATTACTAAGAAAAACTCCTATCCAGGAGAGGGAGGGAGTTCAATTTACTAACTGAGTCAGCTAAATTATGGCGCAGATCACAGAAAATCCACTTTTCGCTGTTATTTGCAGCAACTCTTCCTATCAATCTGCAATGTTTGCAGGTGTAAGAAAACAAGAGTCTGATAAAATTAAAGGTTAAGCACACATACTGCATGAATCATGGGATTCTTTTACCCGTCTTCAAGGTTATAGATTTCATGTGCCATTCTGAAAAAAAGCCTCGGCTCTATGCTTGAAGTTTTGGTCATGCCGCTGGAGAAATTGCAGAATCCATCTTCCCACACCAAAATCCTTAGGAAAAAATACAATTAATAGCATTAACGAATAAGTGATTGCAATCAGAAACTGAAATCTTTCTTCTTGGATCTCACGATCGCGAGTTGTTTTCTCAAATTAACCTTAGAAAAGTGACATGTTCCGGCCATCTTGTGAAGATTTACATTTCAATCTCTAGAACTTGAGTTGCATGAAAAATTATCGAACTAAGAAAAAGTAGAAGAATCTTCAATACCAAGCAAGGCCATATACGTCAATTTGTTGAAAGAATATGATCAGATGATTTGCTAAAAAAAGAAAATGGCCAAAAGATCAATTGAAGTTAGGAAGATGATCTAAGTGATAAGGTACGGCTTCACATATAAAAACAAAGCTGCTATTGAACAGATAAAACAATTAAAACAACAGCATTAGTACCGGGATGGGAACTACTTACCAGTTTCTTTGGCTTCCTCTAGACATACGATGACTTCCTCCGTCTTCATCCCACCTGCAGAAGTGATATGAAGAGACCAGTGAAACAAGTGCAATCTGATTGCTTTCTTTGCAAGAGTTGAGTGCATTTCTTACTTGGGTGGTGGATAATATCTGGGTAGGATCCTCCAGAAAACTGCATAGATCCAGTCAGAGTTTCCCTGTGTACATATGCTTCTAAGGGACTGCTGTAGAAGGTGTGCTGCAGAAAATGAAGAAACTACAAACTTCTCTTCATTCATGATCACTTCTATCTTAATGGATGTTTCTTTTTATTTTATTTTTATGGGAAATAGTCACTCGAACGAACCACTGTGAGGACTGGAGACCTAAATATACTCCACCATCATCTACCAGCCATAAATACGATCGCCATCTCGACAACAACACGAAACAGATCCATGAACGCCACCACGGCCTTACAGAGCGAATCAGCGATTCTTCCTCGACTAATTAGCATCTACCTGCTATATACCTAGAGAACCAATATCAACGATGTAAAAACTCCATGGGGCCTCCTCAGCTCCTGCATTTCATAGCCAAAGCGTTTCCTTCTGCAACTAATTAGTCTTCTTACCCACCACATCTTGCTCTAAGTGCACAAACCCACCTTTAAATAACCAAATTGCAGACAGGTGGGAATTCACATGTGAATAATTGCACTTCCATTTTGTTTTGGCAGTTCCTTCCACTGGATGCTTCCTTTTCTGTGTACTGACTGCACTGCTTTCACTTTTATCACCCATGGCCTTTGCCTTTTCTTTTTTATTTTTTTTGTTGTTGTTGTGATTGCCATCATTTGAGTATAGCTGTTGGTTTGAAAATCAACTTGGAAGATATATGCTTCAGATGCAGTATGCTGACACCATGCTGGCCGTTTTTGTTGAAAAACCCATCATCTCCAGATGCAGTATGCTAAGATTTTTCTAATAATTGTACCTAATTGATCTACAGTTCTTAAATCGGCAACACCGACACGCAAATATACACACACACACACACACCATGTGTGTGTGTGTATAATAAGTGGATTTGGACCTTTGAACTTAGATATAATTTCAAAATGACTTACGAGTCCAAGCCCAACTACCTTATCTATACATGTGAAAGGGGTCAGATCACTGTTTGAAATAGTTTGCAAGATAATATCCTGAATCTGGAATAAATGGATGAAGAGAGAGATTTGGGCATCTTTGATCCATTTGGATGAGGCCCAAAATGGAGGTGCTTGATTAAATTGATAAACAAAACCATGTCCTGTTTGATTGGTCATGAATGGCATTGCGTAGATGTATTCCAATACTTCAAATTGGGCCAATAGCGTTAGCTTCCGACTAGATCTCTGACGCTGACAGATGTTAAGATATGCTGAAATCATTATCATTGGGACCATCTCTTTTACATTCTGGAGATTCGTCAATGAAATAATTTGCATAGGCTTTAGGCAGAGAAAGTGGTACAGGAAATCAACTCTCTCTCTCTCATTGGCGAAGGACGCATGATATTATAGTATGGAGAAATGGAGAGTGCCAATCAAATGGAAAAATAATCGAGAATGGTAGATAGCTTGATATCATAGCAGGGAAGAAGGGGAAGGTCGGATCAGAATTCTGCAGGGGCTCTGCTAGCCTGACGTACAGCACAAGAACAAACGCTGTTTGGCCGTGGCCTCTCTGCTGCCTATCCATTTCTTATCATAGGCTCTACCTTTTGAAAAAGATGGATGAAAAAGAAATATAAAATGTACAAAAGGCCGGCTAATAATTCACTCCATGATGTTGGCCTCACACCCTTCACTATCTGAATACTCAGCGACTAGCATCTTCTTGCTAGACCTGAAGGCTCAGCAGCTAGCTAGATGGTACCTCTCTCTCTCTCTCAATATCTTGCTTGGCATCAGCGTCAGCATCAAAAGAAGCTACGAGAGGCGAGGCCGCGAGGGGTCAGCATCCCTAAACAGAGCCACTATGCAGAAGTATAACTACGTAATCTTTGATCGTCAAGCATACTGAGATCAATATAATGTAGAAGTATAACTACGTAATCTTCACTGTCAAATTCTTGTGGAGAATCTGTCCATATTTCTTTTGTTTAGAAAATTTGCATTTGTACAATCGCTACCATGAAAAGCTATTGCCTATGCCAACAGACGATATCAAATTCTAACTACAGTTTGTAGGGAAGAAAATGCTTCAAATTAAGAAAAAGAAGAGCTTATAAAGGAACAATCCCATACTATGATACTTATAAACTCTTTATAAACTGAGTTAACAGCATATAGTTAATAACTAAAGCAACACAAGAAAATCCTAATGCTAAATGAATCTCAAACAGGATGTAGATGATCCAAATAACAAACCTAAACCAAATCTAGGTCCCATATCTCAAATAATAGATCACCAAATCAAATCAAGTCAATCCGCTCTTGATCTTCATCTTTATAATGTAATTGGACGAAACACTTAGCAGTCAGATTGCATTTTTGCCGCAATAAAGAAAGGAGCAAAAAACTTGATTCAAACATCTTAATTCCCAGAACTGCACACAAACCGAACTGAATCCTTCTGCTCAGAATTCTTTCATATTGCACTGGAAGTTGGAATTCGGGTTCGGCTCGGTCAGGCTGGGCTTGAAATGGGGAATGCATGAGATTCCACCTCGCTGGATGGCAAATCCCTTGCGCAGAGGAGACTAGTGCACAGAGAAGACTAGTGCACAGAGAAGAGAGAAGAGAGAAGAGAAGAAGTTGTACTGATGCATGTGGGAACCTGAGAATCGGTACTCGATCGGTGGATGGAAGGAAGCATGGATTGTGGTCAGCAATCCATCTTATCTGATGTACGACACCCCATGTCCTTGAAAGGTGCCACTTATACGACGTCAGAGGAGAAATCTTTATTCACGAAAAGTTGATGTATATGCAAAGGGAGAGCTTTCAGGGAAAGGTTCTTTTCAAATCCAGCTTCCCTTATACATTGTGATTGACAAATTAACCGATTTCTGACGTCTGCATTTTTTAAAGTAAATTCCATGCTTTTCTCACTCTAACCACAACTACGGAACGGGCATCTGAATTCGATTAAATCGGCAGCTTTCTTTCCTTTGTTAAGGTGCTTGCTTTAGTCTTTAAAGATTGACAAATTTAATCACAAAATTAAGTATCGAGTTCTTAGAGATGAGACAATGACAAGAATCGCCAACGAGGCAGGGTTGAATATATCTATGACAATGCCAATAAGTCTGACATGAATTTAGCTGATGTTAGAAGTTAGAACCATCGATTTGGTGTGCGGCAAAAGATGCACATTTAGCTGCTCACTTAAGATCAATCATCATTTTGCTTGTTAACACAACCAAAGTCGTTCCATATGACTCCCACTCTCCCTGTCTCCCACATACTCGTGGATACGGCTTCATTCAAATCATGTCCTTAATTTCCGATATCCGTATTATAGTATTTCCAAATCGCTTATACTGTTTACTTTTGATAACATTTAAGATTAAGTTTAACTTATTAACATTGCATTTTCCTTATTTTCATTAATCAGAAGAGGAATATTAGATAATAAGCTTAAGATTATGAGTTCAAATCCTTCAGCTACTTTAAGCTCCATCCGATCACAACCAGCCAATGTATTGCATTTGGCATAATGATTAAACACAATGCCGGATGCATTGCATCGAGTGGTGTACCGCAAGAGGCCGGAGGATTTATACATTGAACCTTTCTATTTCATACTTTAGTTTATTGGGCTGGTCAACTATGACCAACGTAATGCGTGAAAGTGTGAATTCAAGTTAAAATTGTCATCAACTAAACATAAGATAAAGAAGAGAGGGATCTGAATATTCGATCTGGTATGATATAAAAATATGAGCAGCTCAAAGTGGAAAACAAATAGCAAGGGCAATCGTGCAAAGGGATAGTTGGCAAGCACGACTGGTTGTTTTCTTGACTGCAGAGCCCGCCTTTTGTCAAAGATGACAACTGAAAAGGGATATGGGCGACGATTTTTCATACATTATGTACTATCTTTTTGGTGTACAGTTGTAAGTTGCGACACACTTGAGCATTTTATTTACATACACATGATCATATATATATATATATTCCAGGCAAAGAAAGAAAAGGAGATAGCGGCAGCGACCGTGCTTTTCCAAACTTAGGCAAGCAATCATGTGGCAGGGTGATGCATGGAAAGAAGGTTGAGATTGGAGTTCTCCAGTAATTACCTGTGGAATTAAGGACTAAAGCTACTGTGTAGATCTATGATCTGAGAAGCAATATATACCTACACTTGTATCGTGACACTAATCACAATCAAGTTGAGTTATTTTCATAATATGAACAACGCCTATGTCACGGCTTTAGTGTAGATGTCACAGAGTTGATGAGACGGAATCGGAGCTACAGTCGAAACATGGGATCAGGATCAGGATCAGGTGCTTCAGTATGAACTATATGCTGCTGTCTTTACTGTTGAATCAAGAACCAAAATGTTACACTGTTAGATCTGTGCTTATGAAAGTTCAGTGGCAGTAAAAAGTTGCATGTGGTAAGAGGCAATTTGTTCGCCAAAAAGGATTTTGCTGACAAGATTTGAGTTGAAAGGTCGGGTGATTAAAAGGTTTGGCGCCAGCAGTTTTCTTCTTGAAAAAAACAAAAAAGAAAGAGGTGCAATCGAGTTGGATCTTGAATCGAAGACGCATGCCCATGACTTACTTATGAACAGGTGACATGACAAAATATAAGAGCAACGTGCTTCTATGTTACCACCAAGATCGTAAATTAAGTATGAACTAAATGTTTTCTTATTTTAGTATGCAACTTTTTTGCCTGGGGTATACCCTCCACCTTAATCCCGTTTGTAGGAGGCCTGCAGGGTATTGACGTCTTATTTTTCTTCAAAATATATGTTCATTCAGGGCAGGACCAGAAACTTCATTAAGGGTTTGTCCCTATTTGATCAGAATTGCAGGAGGTTTTATATGATTTCCAATCAAATATAAGAATTTTGTTTATATATATATATATATATATATATATATATATATATAACCAAGACATTTTTATACAAAATTTTGATTTTGTTGTGATCCTAAAGTGAAGGCTAATAATGATGTATGTCTGAATTGGTTTCGTGATCAAAGAACACGCCTAAGCTATGCATATTGTCGAAAATTTGCCAATGTTTCAGCATAGTTAACATAAGGATCCAAGAGTTGATAACAATGTTGCTTTTGCAGCAAAATTACGACTTGTATGTGCAAATGAATATCATTGTTAATAGAATTGAATTTCGACCATTTGGTCCTTGATCATGGTATAGGTGCTTATAATAAACTGAAGATGCATCATGGGTTCAAGGTCCCAATTCACATGCAAATTAAAATTTCTGGGGAAACAGAATGGCGTTATGATAAATAAAGGCTGTGAATCGGTGAATTAATTTGTTCCGAATTGACTTTTAGATTGAGAAAATCACGGTTTCATGGGTGTCCAGATTAAGCCACAATCAAATTTAGGCCATACTTATCATGGACCAAGTTTAATTTGATCAAGTCCGAACCAAAAGTGCTATAAATTGGGACATCAATTAACTGAGACAATCAGAATTCATAAAATTAGTCAGATTTGATAAGAAAATCCATATTCGGTTCCCGCTATCAAATCTGACTGGCCACTGTTTCTGAGGATATCTGAACCACATTACAATTAGTATAACTGAATTTGAATCCTGGGAGTTTGGCTCAGGTTCTGATTAAGCAATATCGATCTAATTAGTCAGATACGGGAGATAGTGGTATGTGGGTTCAGATCCGATCCATGTACATCCCTACAATGGACGGGTGTCGTATCGGTGGTTCAGATTAAGGATCCAAACTTAGCAAATTATTAACGGTCTTCCTCGTGGAGCTAATTAGGTCCAGATCTCACCCAAATGCTATTCAGGAGGGAGGGAACAAAAGTGTGGAAAGGCCTGTCCATGGAATCTCCTATCTTTTTACTTAATTATTCAGCTGCACTAGTTATTAGGAGTAGTGCTGTAAGCATTATAACTCTCTTTTTGCATGTGGATCTGACCTAGTTGGAACTAAATGGGTCTGTGCTAACTGGATACCAAGTCGGACTCAGATCCTAGCATGACTTGTTCCTTTTCTAGGTGAGTGGGAGGTTAACAATCTTTAGCTCGGAAAATAGGCCGGAAGGCGCCCCATTTCCCTTGCCTCCGAAGTTTTTGGCTGCATCGGGGCTTGATGGGCAGCGGGCCGCCTTCACCTTGACGAACACCCTCACCCTTTTGCGTCCAGAGAGCATAGCGTCCACGTGAATCAAAATGGGGATGGGGATGCAGTTGAACATGTTAGGTTCGTTGAGGCCCCTAGACTGGCATCTTGCAAGCATAAAAGTCACTACTATCAACTTATGTGAAGATGATTTCCACAACTGAAAGTTTACACGCAGTCTTATTTTCAAGCACATGAGATTCACAGCTATGAATCCAAAGAATCCAAACGCATCTAAAACACAAGAACTATATTATAGAATTGTCGCAAAAACTTTTTATTCATATCTAGAATTGCTGGCGAAATGCGATTGCACAATTTTAAAGTATTGGGTTTATAAGCGTGGACATTTTTTCATGATCAACTTCTGCGTCAATGCCTTAATTTTAACTACTTTTTTAAAAAATAATTTATGTTTTTGGTTTTAATTAATTTCTAAATATTTTAGTATATTTTTAAAATAAATTTAAGTATATTTTTGACGGATTCGATTCGACTTATCAATAGGTGAATCGGCAGCCTGCCAATCCCGTACAACATTGTAGAAAAAAAAGGAAAAAAAAGAGAAAAAACCATTCATGTGAGTGAGATGCCCCTCTCTAAACCGTACCCTGATATCTGCAGCTTGAACATGGACCACGCCAGCTGCTTCCACTTGGGTGTGCACAATCCTGGACCTACTTGTCGGCCAAGCCCACTACAACGCAGCACGCAATTCTTCCACCAACCATGGGAAGATTGAATGCCATGGAAGATTCATGTGACCTCATGTTTGGTAGAAACCAGATGGATAAAAACCAAATGGTTTAATTTTGATGGTTTGATAAAAATCCAACCTTTCTGATATGATCTTAAGAATATGTTAATGCAAAAAGTTTATCATTTTTTGAACATTTAATAGTGTTTTTATAATAAACAAAAGCCATAGCATCAACATTTGATAATAGACAAATCCAATTTTTTTTGTAAAAACAACTTGAATCAAAGCATGTTTTATGTCAAAATAGTTCTTATAATGTTCATATTTTGTTTAAAATATTTTTTGGCAAATTATCTCTGAGTTTATATATATATATATGTGTGTGTGTGTGTGTGTGAAAGCATCAAGCATTCATATCTGCGGTTTCTTCTTCAATGCTCACGTGGTCATTGGTTGAACATATTAAATCATGTCCATTGAAAAGAAGAGCACAAAGAAAAATCTGGTTTCTCTAGCTTTCCCTCGGAAGTTATGGAGAAAGCCAGAAGGTCTCCATTCTTTGAAGAAAGCAACAGTGCACCGGTGTACGTTGCATGTCCAATCAAACCCAAGTGCGGCCAAAGCCGTGCTAGTGAAGTTAGCATGACATTAAATTAACCATTCAGGTCCAGCAACAAACTCTGAGAGTGATTTCTCTGTTCTCGAGGAAAAAAAGAAACAGCCAAACTTTGAATCATGGCGGTCAATACAGCAATAAAAACCAAGGTCGTCCAAATCGACCGATTCATATTTGAATTCCCCGCTCGACTGGTCCCCGTTTTCTCAAAGCTTTCGATAGCTGCAACTTCATTGGCCATTAATACGTTGTTTGAAAGATCTAGTGCACGTTCTCCGAGTTTATTATACATCTTCAGTTGGATGATTCACTCTTTGCTTCAGATAAGCTTTCCTTCTCAATTACTTTCCTTCACCTACTTTTCTTCTTCTTCTTCTTTTGAAAAATCCGGACAACATCTACATTAAATAATTACATTAGAAGTAAGATATTCTTAAGTGAGCTGCATTGGCAAATTCATCGAGAAGCAACCTGGCATCGAGGATTCTATAAATTTGCAGATATTGCCTTCGATGACAAGTGTTGAAGATATCGCTTGAACTCATCACATTCGTCATCAGATACATATAATATCTCAAGTTTTAGTTTGCTTTGCTTGTAGATTGAGCAACCTGTTCAATAAATGTGGGCTACCTACCTTCTGGGTAACCGGACTACGCGCAATTTCTTTTTCCTTCTGTTTTCATCATTAATTTGCTTGCTTTTGAGACCTAGTTGTTGCATGGACCAATGCATGCAGATATGAAGACGACGATGTGAACACACGCGTAAGTCTTTAGCTGAAGCTTTTTAGATTTAATGGCAACCATATGGACCACAGTTATCAAGACAGCTACTTTTCGTTTCTTAAGTATTCATTCTCAGATTTTTAGCTCGAATATCAGGCGCGAATTCAAATACAATTACTGGCAAAATTGGTTCCATTTGGTAGTCAATTCAAGGGTGTCATGTGTAAGTATTGATGGCTAGAGTACAATTTAAATTTCATTTTTTATTATCTTCAATATATTTTTTCATTTAAAAAAATTAACTATTTTGATATTTTCAGTCGATTCACAATTGATTCACCTGAATCGGTGAATCAGCAGAACCAACTTTTATAGCAGAACTAGTTCACCCTACTTCCAGAAATCTCAGCATCGCCTCTGCAGATGTAATATTTCTTAAACTATTTCTTCCCGGTGTCCACATCATGTACCCGGCCAATATTCATTTACTATGGACTCCATGGAAGATGTTCCTTGCTAAAGTCCACCACCCAAAACTCACTTAGGCCTACGTTGATGATTTGCAGCGGGAGCAGAGCTAGGATTTGTTTCCTGTGGAGGTTACTATGTAATTTTCAGAATTCTCATGGCAGCAAGGTGAACATTTTATAAGTTTTGTATGATGAATTTTAATGGAAAAAATTTGCACAATCAAACCGTAGAAATTGGTTTTCCATTTTTGTTTTTACAATTTTGGGTGTGGGTTCCTCACGATACCTGTTCTTGGACGGAAAGGATTTTTGATGCCTAGAAATAAATTCCTGCTCCTCATTTTGGTTCTTATAAAATCTTACACACTCAAAATAGATAATCCACGCGCTGGCGGTTTGAATGACCATTAGTTATCTAATTAGTATATCCAACAAAATTTCAAGAATGAATGTGTTTGCAACCATGGTTATTCTCCTTTTCCTTTTTATGTTGATCGGGTGATAACTATGTATGCGTCTAATTTCATCATGCAGGGAGAGAATGATGGTGACCATATGGTTGTCTGTACCACATAAACTTTTGTTTCCTATAGATAAGGGGGGAAAAGAAGACGATTTCTTTTTCCAATAATTAAAATGTTTATGTTTGCTTATAAAGATTAGAGATATCCATCTTTGCGTAATTATGTTGATCGAGAATGAGGTGCACAGATAGGAATCCAATCCGCTACTTTTTACTTGGATCATTAAACATGAAAATTCTAATTTTCTGAAATTGGATTTAGTTCAACTTTGTTGAATCCTCTTTTCTTTTAGAGAAAAATATCATAGACCAATGAAGTTGGTTCACAATTGCAATGATCACAATTGGTAAGATTGAAGTGGCCTCTTAGGGACTTCTATCCTACACCAACTCTTCATATTATCCAGAGTGCAAATAATATCTCATCAAACTATCTTCTCAAACACTTTGCCACTTCATGTCTGCGGCAAAAAAAAAAAAGGAACATGTTATCTAACCAAAACCATAGCTTCAGAAGCCAGAGAGTAAATGCACACAGGAGCTTCAACAGAGCAGAAATAGTCTTGAAACCTGTTGCAGCTCCCGCGGACCTTCAATCTTCCAAAAGGAGTGGAATGATTGCTCCAGCCATTGTGGTTCGCAGGATTGTTCATGACTATTCTGTGATGATGAAGATGCACGAATGCCAAGCTGAAAGCTCCCGGAAGGTATATGTACTCACATCATTGTTGAAGAACAGATGATAGTAATTTCCTGGAAATAAAGAAGAGTTCAGACAAGTTGACGAATATGGGTCTAAGTCATTTACTACCAACAGCAAGAAGGCTGATCGCATTTATTTCAATTTGTTGTTGACAAATACATTGCACTTCATTGTTGAATTTATTTATATTAGTAATGTACAGGTGGCCGACACTAAATCCACATAAATAGGGAGCAGAAAGAGATAGCGAGAGAGAGATAGATCCTACCTTGATGTAATAACAGGACAGTCAACTTGCTGAAGTTTCCTAGTCCTGCATCTATTTAGCTGATAAGAGCAGGAAAGTGTACAAGAAAGGTTTAGGTGACTTGATGTTTCAATTTCTTCCATTGATTAGTGTAAGCCAAGCTGCTATCCAACTTCTTAAACCAGAACTGTGTCAGATGGAAAAGTTGCTTCACAGAAACTGGGTATCATATTGGTAAACTGTTCTTACATGCATACATACATGAGCCAAAGACTTAGCAACCATCCAATTATGATGGGCGAGTATGCTACATACAAGAAGTTAAGAGGACCCACAAACTTACTGGCAAAACCTTGGACAAGTATTTGGCTATTTTGGGGACAGTAATCTTTCCTTGGTCAGCAGCCTGACGAGAGGCTAAATGTCAACACTTTCTAGAGTCAAACTAGTAACTCTACAGAAAGAAAAGAAACAGCAATCCAACACAATTATCTAAAAATGATGCAGATGATGAGATCATTTAATCCACAATAATATCAGAACAGAAGATAAAAGTTGTGGTAGACAGCTTATTATTAAAACAATTGATAAGAAGACTAAATTTTTCGTTGCAGAATAGCATGCTTAATTAAATTTGATATGTGGATGTAACTCAGCAGCAACTTCTTCAAGTATTTGTCAAAATGTTTTATGTAATTACACCTAGTGAAGGTCAGAGCACATGTTTCTGAAACTGACAAGGCTTGCCACGACAACCAAAGAACTGCTCATGAGAATGATACAGGAATTCTTCAACTGACTGCAGGAAATACATTGTCAATTCAATAACTACGTGGTGGCTTTCAGGAAGGAACTGCACACATTGTCTTTTCTGATCCTTCGGTGGGTAGTATGATACCTAACCTAACAAACACAATAAGGAAGATGATATGGAAGATAGAATTGTCAACTAGCAGTGGAGCCGCGTTTTAATTTGGAGGAAAGACACATCTTCAAATCAATTCAATTCTTTAATAAAAAGAAAAGGACAACTTAACGTTGCTTTAGCAAAAGTAGGATGATGCAAAGTCACTCTTTGACATTACCATGGATATATCATTATTCTTTTATCTTTTATTTTGTTCTTATCAGGAAAGTCTCAAAACTTGATAAATTTAAAACATATCCAATAATTATGAGTTTTGTGTCACTCTTCTGATGCTGATAAAGATTCAAAATAGGTTTTAAACATTTAAAAGAAACAAAAAATGGAAAGCATATACTTCAAAAATGAGTTTTTCATAAAAGAAAATGTACCATGATATTATTAAGACACTTATATGTTGGTGATGTGTAGAAAATATCATGACACTTTCTCCAAAAGAATACTACTGTTTTGGTGACAATATCAGGTTATTTCATCGCTTACATTTGTTTCAATGCTCTTAAATTTGCCCACAGAAATTTGATGTCCTTGAAGAGCATATGCTCTGCAACCTTGTGCAGATGAGGCAAGGCATGCCGAGGATTTGTGGTTTAAACTTTAAATTAATGGAGGGGCAGGGCCAGAAAATTCTGGCTAAGGGTTACTAGTTATAAAATTTCAAATTTTATTAAGAAGCATCAACATATGAATAAAAAAAAATTCCCAGAGTATCAATATGAAAATAGATAATTTTTTGTGACCTGTGTGGGCAATTGCCCACACAGTGCCGTCACCTGCCTCCGCCCCCGAATTAATGGTTTGAGAAATTTGCGTTTGCACTTCTGGCTACCAATTGTTTCTCAACGCATTAACTTTTATGTTGATCTTTGGTTTCAACGGTGAGATAAAATGGAATTTAGATCTAATGACAGATCGGCATATACACACTTCAGGATATTGATGCTGCCTTGATTTGTGCACCATGAACACGTTCAGTTCTGCACTTAGAATATTGAATGGCACAAATGTTGTCCAGTTGATTGGTAAAAATATTGCAGCAGCAAGCGTACTGAAGCAACAATAACCACACGTCCGCCAGGTTTTTTCATGACCATTCCCTTTGCCCATACGTAATCAAGAAACAACAATGAAACAGCAGATAAGCTAGGGAATCAGCGGCAATATATTACGTGATTACTAGTGTTTGAAAGAAGAAGAAAAGTCTACAGAAAAATAAGAATTATTTTTCAAAAAATAAGTAAACAAACAGAACGTAATTTGTTATGCATTGATGGTGCTCTGTAGTTGCTAAAATTCAATGAAAGTTGCTACTGTGACTTTGAGAAAATAAGTTCAGCAGCAACATCCAGACAAGCTGTTGGCAGGGGAAGGTGCTCACGAGTCATGAAACGAGAACAGAGTATTTGAGAAAAGCAGGTCGACGTTGAGCAATTAATGTATGAAAAAATAATTGGTCTACCAATTCTTGGTCGGGAGCTTTAGATGTTCATTCACCAATGAAAGCTGCATGGAAACTAAGAAAGCTGTCGGTAATAAGGTAGATCACTGGTTCGCCAAGTGACTAAAAGATCTCAAAAGCATGAACTCATTATACAATCTTGCTCCATAGTAATCTCAACTTGACATTTCCTTTTCTCCTGAACTTAAGAAAAGAAAAAAAGTTTTTTCTCTCATACATTTATGGGTGATTTATGAGCATGGCAATTTTCGTTACTAGCGACTTCTTTGTTTTTCTATTTCCGTTATCTTTAGATTTTTTGGGCATTAATGTTGAAGGGCAGGGTTGCTAAAAGACAGCAGACAATGATAAATGGGCTTAATATGGAGCAAACGAAAAGTGGAATAACGTTTACACAGACAAACATGGCAAGTTAAGATTCAAAGAAAATGTTAGAACTTAAAATTAATGTGACGATTGATAAAGGGAAATGTGAAAGCTTCAATCATCATAACAGAAAAACTCTCCATACAAATGACAGCAGGGGTTGCCGACTCACCCATGGCCGTAGATGGAGGACTTAGGAAGGATGATGCCGGACGACAGAACACAGCGGCCATAGATGGAGGATGTAGGAAGGATTCTGCCGGAGGACAGAACACAACGGCCGTAGATGGAGGACGTAGGAGGGATGATGCCGGACGACTGCTCGCTGCATTCTCGCCAGCTGCTGCAGGCAGAGAATGACAGAGTCGGACAATGTACGTGTATGTGCCTGTGTGTATGTGTGAGAGAGAGAGAGGGAAAGGCTAGGCTAGGGGAGGCTGCCCATCTTGTCCGGCCGGGTTCAGGCCGGGTACAATTTACACTCTTGTAAGTGAGTGGCTAAAGTCTCCAAATTAAACGGGTCGAATTCTTTGTTGCCGGGTGGTTAAATAATTAACATTCAAAAGGTTTTATTGTTTTAGTGAGACGCAAACATGCCGGCATTTCAAGTAGAATGCTACAACATTGGTGGATGTCATTTAATCACATTCAAGCAACTATAATTTCTTAGTGACAGAAGCAACCAATGGTAGTAGTGCAAAGGGCCACAAGTTGAATGAACCAAGAAAAAAACAATTTAAGTAGATAAGGTATTTTTCAGATGAATTCAATTAGAATATCTTGTACAAATTTGGATTCCATTGTCAGTTTAATTTAATGGAATTTTTGATATAATGATCGACATATCAAATTCAACACCTTCGTATCAAAACAATGGCGCTGACAAATGGCTGCAGGTTGCTCCCTCTTTTAAGGGTATACCCTATGAAGTCCATTCTCTAAAAAGCTTAAATTAGTAGATAAATTTGGATGGATGTAGGTCTAGTTATATAGAATAGCCCTACGAGACATGGGTCACTGCCATATAGCCTATTGAACATTTGTTAACTATATTTTTAGTGTCTCATACAGAAAAATTCTACCTCGAGCCTCTCTCTCTCTCTCTCTCTCTCCCTCCTGATCTTCTAGTGGCAGCAACATTATCGAACTTATCCCCTCGCTTCCTATTTTGGTTCTTATCAACAGGAGCATCAAACTCAATCCTTGTCATCGGCGTCACGGCCTTTTGACTGCCCACTAACTTCCAATTAAAAAGGAAAAGAAAAGAAAAAAACTTAAAATGGTAGAAGGTACTTTATAATAATAATGAATTTATTTGAAATTCAGGCAAGACCTTATTTTGATATGAAGTTACGCAGTATTTTTTTCCATTGTTGGTTCTAGAAAAATGGTTGAAAAACATTTATTATGTATTCACAACATTGGTATAAGTCAAATAGTGTTGGACTCACTTACCAACTAGAATTGTATGAACTGAAGAACGTTCGTGAATCTCTCTTAATTGAATAGATCGAATTGATGTAATAATAATTTGAAAGGTTACATAATTCTCTAGGTTGCTAGTGTGAATTTCACATAAGGTTTTCTGTCATTTTGAACCGAGAGGTCTTGTGAAGTTAGAATTTAAAGGACTAATTATTGAATAGATTTGAAGGTCAATTTACTCAGCATAATGTTTGAGATGGGTATATGCAATTGACAAACTGCATATTATTAGGCCAAGTGAGAGACTGTTGGAATTTAGGACTTGAACCAAGTGTAACCTGTCCAATGACATGGTAAACATATCAAAAGCTAATAGATATACCACCTATACCCGTATTGATTATATTTATTTTCAATGGTCATAATAAATATGCGTTTATGGTTGATGAGAACATGAGAGTGAAATCTTAAAGAGACATAAGGCAAAGGGACCAGCCATTGATTTCTTCACCATTACCATGAGGCATGTCCTCATCGAAGGGTTTACTAATTAGGCAGAGACTCAAGGATGAAAACGACCAAAACCAGATCCACTCCCCCTACATTACTTAGCTGTGGATCCGATTCATTTCCACCCTAGCCTAAGATGTGGGACCCGGAAGCCCTTGCCACACCAGATCCTTGGATCCAAATAACGGATCCAGATTTGATTCCATTTCCTTAATTCAGCTCCACTCTATCATGTATGGACCCACAAACACATTGCCTGAGAAACTCTTCTTGTTTGTATAGACACAAGCTTTTATGGTTTGGTTGAAAACATGCTTGGTAGGTATTCTGTGCCCGGGTTAACGTAGTAAAGGTCTCAATTTAAGTTCTAGAAAGCCCATGACATTACATATGGATGAACTTAAATCCTTCCATCATCTCATCATTTTGAGTTATGTCTAATCACGGCCGCTTAATGCATTGAATAGATGTGATTAAACACAACCATCCATGCTATTCGGCATTGTATTCTGCGAAAGGTTGAAAGATATATATATATATATATATATATATATATATATATATATATATATATATATATATATATATATATATATATATATATATATATATATATATATATATATATACACCTTACATGTCCAATGGGTCCAGACAAGTACACTGTGGTTTGACTTTAGGAAGGGAGTGACAGCTATGAGGATCTAAACCGTGACAGCTATAGCCAACTCCTTACAATAGTTATGGAAGGCAGAAGCCTGATCAAGTTGGGAGGAACTACCCTCTTAAATTTTGCATGAGATTTTGCCTGTGCTGTTACCCTACGACTATTATATGTCTTAAATTGGGGGTCGTCCTTTATCTTCATCTACTTTCACGAATCAATCAAAACCTCGCAAACAATGGCTGCTCTAAAACGATCGATTAATCAATCAATCATGCACAGTGTTCGAACTACTATCTAAGATTTTAAATCCCGGATCGGTTGACAATACTGCTTCGTTTTCCTTTCCAGATCCTGTCTCCTGCAATTATGCGGCGCGACTGCTTCCGAGATTCGGCAACTACTCTATCCAGTCCGTTATCGCGCTCGACAGATTGGGTTTGGATGTTGGTCTCGCTTGAATTGGAAGGTGCGAGTACTCTCCGGCGTCTACCGCAGCCGCAGAGGCCGGCATTTGCTGGATGTCATATGGACGTCCCTTTCGTTAGGTTGGCTCCGTCATCCTTTCCCTGTCAAGGCGCCTGCCTGGCCCAAGCAAAGGCAGGCACCATCATGTGCAGTGCTCTGATATGGCCGATTTCCTATTTAATGGAAGGCATGTGACCACACAGTGCTTCTTGATGCTGGTCATCACATGGTATCCAGCTTGGGGAGGCATATAAAAGTAAGAATCTTCTTTAAAGCTTGTTTAGATGTCCAAACCGCACTCTTAGTTAGGAGGAAAAGATCTGATTTAGTTAAAGCTTGCCTGGCAACTGCTGAACTGGAGATTAAAACTTGACTGAATCTTCTTTAACAAATTAGGAGACTCTTGTGGACTGTGATCACAGAGCTTCTAATGTACCAACCGAAGGCTGATTATTCAAAGGAAGAAGCTTTGCATGTTCTCTTTAAATTAGTCCCACCATGCTGAACGAACAACGCCATTAGTTGCTTGTAGGTGGAAGGACAACAGCAATCAAAGAGAAGTTATTTCTACGATGGTGATGCAACTTCGACATATCCTTTACTATCACTCTATTCGGTCGTCATCAGGTAAGCAGGACAATGACGTTCCCTCTGCACTCCATAAGTTTTTCTGTGAAAATTGCAGAAGCAAGTAATTACTGACTTCTCTTCAATAATTTTCTCTTTGATTTCGTTCATGTGATTTATTCGGCCACAGTGGTATCCGTCCGGTGGACGTCCTTCGGCTTGAAGACCTGTCACGTCCATACTTCAAATTATTTTCGTGTCTGTTCGGTACTTTTCGGCAGACTCGGCCTCTTCGTGGAGAATTTCTCCTGAACGCGTAGAAGTTACTGGTTTTCACGCTGAATTAATCATAGACTCAAACTGCATTTTGGGACAGGCTTTGATTTTCCCGATGTACTGCTTTCAAGATGGTACTTGTGGAAGTCTAATGAACCATTATTATATGAATGTGTTCATGAGGTTACATAGTTTTCCAAGGACAATCTTCACAGATTTGAGAACATTAAAGGCGGTGCTCTTTACCATGGGCAGTATTACTTTGTTCTTGAGATAGAAAGCCATTCTTTTTCTTCTGGTTCAAGTGAAAGGAGTCTGTTAGTCCAACTAAATTGAAGAATTAGCAGCTCATTTGGAGCATGTTCTTACATGCATATTCAATTTTTAAGGGAGCGTTTGAATGAAACTTCAAAACCAGGTTTTAGATACAAAACCAGAACCATACTTTGCCTCCAAAACTAGGTTTTTAGAGTATTTAAAATGCAATAACGAAAGCTAGGTTTGAGGAAAACCTAGTTTTGATGAACATGTATATATATATATATATAGACACACACACACGGTTTTAGGTGTATCAAACGAAATAAACCATGTTTTGAAAACTCATTAAAAAACTAGATTTTCATATAAAATTTGGTGTAGACGAGGGTGTCATTCAAACGCCCCTTAAAAGCATTAATATTTCTATACATGTGTGTCATAAAATGGTTGGGAAATGACACAATTAATGAGGTAAAACCGAGGCCTATCAATTACGAGTGGAAAATATGTGATCATTTGGTACTACCGCAAAGCCACAGGGACAATAATAAAGTGCATGTAAGTATATGGTTTTTCACAGTTTTGATCAATTGAATGCGGCCCATGTATGCTTAAGAGGTGGAGCCAAGGGGTGAAAAATTTTGAAACTATAATTGCGCCCCTTGATGAAAAATTCTTGACTCCGCCCTTGGGCAAGAGGATCGTCCTCATCAGTTCAATTGGGTTGGCAGCTACCTAGGTTTATGATCAATTTCGCGGTTGGAATGGACTAGATTAAAGACATACTCTCCTTGTCACTAAATATCAAACTAACTTTATTCGTTTCTCAAGGAGTTTAACAAAGTTATATGAATGTGATTTGAAGAGAGTTTGAACTCCTTCGTTGCCGCTGCAATATTGAGTCCTGACCCTGTTTGCAATTCCAAATGCATATCCCTTTTGTAGTATGCCTTGTTTATGTTTATGTATTTAGCTGCGCTTATTTCAAAATTAAATGTAACCGAAAGCGGAAGTGGGTGACTGGAGCTTGGCCAAAATTAAAGTCATTTTTGTTTGGTCATTTCTAATGACATTTCTCCTATTCATTTTACAAACTAGTCATTTTTTTAGGGCAACTAAAACCTTCCGTTACGTGCATTATTATGAACTTTCTAGAAACAGGCAAAGTTTCATTGTTTGGTTGTATTATATAAGTTAATGCAATGGGTCATATTTGGTTCCTAATCATATTATTGTGCTCACGAACAGATTCTCACAAAAATAACAATAAAATATGACCAAAATCAAGTTTAAAAAGCTAAGAGGTCAGCACACGTCACATAATTCTTATGTTCATATCATAAGGAACAAAAAGCAAACGGTATAGAAGTATCTCTCTCTCTTTCTATATATATATATATGTGTGTATTAATTAACATCTTTCTTTCCTTGACTTTTCTCTCACGTCCCTCTTTTTGGAAAGATCAATGACCCCTTAAAGGTCACTTACCTACCAATCTCTTATATATTTCATTTGCATGGCAGTGTAAAGGCAGGAGATTCTAGTGATCGCTGAACCTTGACCACAAAAAAAATGGATAGGACAAGAACAAATGGGGCCAAAACTCTGAAAGATATCTAGAGATTAAGAAAAGAAACAATTACAAAGCGACAACTTGGAAGCCGTAATATTGATAACTACTTTTTAATTTTAATTTTAAAATGGCACAAATAAAGAAAAAACGTCAAATAGTTTTTTTTTTTTTTTTTTTTTTTTTTTTTTTTTTTTTTTATCTTGGCATAAGAACCTAATGGTTTTATACACATTGTTTGTCGGGAAAAAGTGAACCACGTAGGCTACAAGGGCAACCAGCTAAAGATTCACACTAATCAGCAAGTCATCTACCATTCAAAATTTAGGGAAATGACAATATTCTTATGCCTGCTTTTCTTGTGAACATACGAATCGAAGCTTGCGGGGGAGAATCAAGTAGACCACCTTTCACGATCATGCAATCAATCCATCAATATATATATATATATATATAATATCTTATGAAATGTCAAAAGATAGTAATAATGTTAGATTTGCTCTAAACAACATCTACGTTAGGTCAAATCGAGTGTGTATAAGACAAGCGTGGACTTTAATTGAGCCAGGCTGATCTTAGGTCGAATGTATTAAATAAAATAAATTCAGCTACTTTATCTTGATTATTCACCCTCATAATGGCTGGTTGGTAGGAGCTTATTCAAAGTACAGACGAGTAAAAGCTCTTGACTTTTCTTTCTTTTTAAGTGCAGATTGGTACTGCGATCGAGCGTACCATTGTCGGCCCTAGCTTATGGTGATGATAAACTTCGTAAGATTCATGGACCAACTTTCACTACAGTTTTGTACCTATTGCAAATCCTTTTGTGTCAAATGCAATCCTGGATGCCAATGGATCAAATCTGCATCCAATATAACAACTACTATTTCCTGCTATTCCGATATTGACTCGGAACCAAATTTAGATCCAAATACGAAAAACTACAGAACCACAATTAAGTTTTCACTTGTAATCAGATTGTAATCCTAGAGCAAATCAGATATCTACCAAATGTGGTAAGAAACAGCTGTACCATACTCACCACTAGAATCTGGATTTTCTTATCAAATCAATTACTTGAATTCAGATTTGAATAAAATCAATAGTAGATTATGCCAACAGTGCTGTACATGGCATGCAGGCATCAAAACATTGTTTTATTAGAAGAAAAAAAAAATGCTCCAAATCCAGTGCCATTTAGATTTGCATAAAGCACGCACTCGCAAAGCAAATAATGCAGATCTCCGACACTGTCTCCTGCAGATTTGAGCTCCAACTATAACCAAGTAGAGGGATTAGCTGGCTCTGCCTAACTTTGCTTAAATAAATAATTGTGAATGGGATCTCAAGATGACAAAGTAATGGGGTCATATGTTTCCGGTTTTATGAACCCCATCCATGATTCATGGCTCTCTCTCTCAATAATTTGGAAGGTAGAGCCACTTGCTAATGGTGATAATATCACCAGATATTAAGGCATATATAGGGCTGAATGCTAAGAGTACCTGCCTAGTTGCAGTTCGTGCTGCAACAATGTTTGCTTTAAAGGTTCAGTATGGTCCCATTAAATGTATATTATCAAGAATTCAAGGAACCCTTTATGAAATCCAAACTTACATTATTTTCATCCAGTTTGCAGAGCACCTCTACCAGTTTTTCTCAAGTACCGCAACCATTAAAGACCGAACCAGTCTCCTCTAGAAGCTTCTAGAATTTCTTTTATAAAATTGTTGTAGATATCTATCGTGGCTTTAGAAATGGGGAACTTTTGTGCTCCTTTCGTAATGTTTGTAAGGCCACAGTAGAAGCATTTTATCTTCTCCTAATGTGGGACAAATAGAAAATCATTGAACGTCGTTTTATATGATGTGGATGTCTTTGATGACATAAAAGAATGGGCCTCCTTGTCTTTACTTCCAAAGACTAGATTCGAGAAAAGATACGAAGTTTGTTTCTTTTGGGTAGCGTTTCAAAAAGATGAGATGTTTGTTGTGCTTTCCAGTAACATTTGAAAATATCATGAGTTCGTTCCTCAAGAAGCCAAGTGTAGTCGATCGGAGAAGCAAAGTGTAGCTGATTGGACTGAAGGACGCATTAAGCTCACACCAAACATCGACAAAGCTTTGGACCTTAGTGCAATAGAGGACATGGGATTTAGAATCATAACTTAAACTAAAAGTCCAGTTGAATTAAGATCTATTAAAGTCAATTGGTGTTGTGAAATTCCGCTCCAATCAAGTTTTTTTCTTACAAAGAGATTGGCGACAAAAGCATGCTTGTAGCTACTGATTGAGGAGTGCGGAAGCAAATTAACCTTTTGTTTTTTTTTTTTGTTTTCCCTCCAAAGGTCTGCGAACTTTTATTTTTCGAGAAAAAAATGGCAGCAGTCTTTAGAGTGCTTTTCATCGTTCCACAACAAACAATAAATCCTGCCCGTGTCCTTCTTTCAATGTTGATGATGACCCATTCAAAAGAAGACTTTAATTTTTGGTATTATATATATATGTTTCATGTATTTTTTTAAAATAAATTTCTAATATTTTTTTGGACAATTTACAACCAATTTTAGTGGATCCGTGAACAGGATAGGCTGCCTCGTGTAATGAACTAATTATTCAGAACGAAAGATCCCTCGCTCCCTAATAACTTGCCTTGCTGATGAAAGACTCTTCATTAATGGCTGCCGTTGGTCCATGCCTTAATACCAGGAAGGGTCGGTCCCGAGAAGTGTGCGGTCGCCTACCAAGTTAGACTTGGCCATCTCCGGAGGACCGACAGTAGCCAAGGCCGAAGCAACTTGATGAGCTCTCTCTCTCTCTCTCTCTCTCTCTCTCTCTCTCTCTCTCTCTCTCTCTCTCTTTCTATATATAATCAAGTTCAATTGAAGCAGATCGTGAAACAGCTAAATGCATTAAAGATCGAACGAAAAATGAAGAAACTCTCACGTGAGATTTGAAAGGAAGCTAAAAATGGCATGGTGGCCCTTTCTTTTCTGAAAAAAATTAGATGATGATTTAGTACCAGCTACAGTACAGAGCTGGTATGGAATTCTTGACCTCGTCCAATTTAACTCTGGAGTCAACTCCAGGGCCATATTTCATGTGGTAGATGGCACGCTTATGAGAAAAAGAAAGGTATGAATCATTTACTTAGCATGTGGAAGCTTATTATTTTATAGGAACAAAAACTTAAACCAGGGTGGGAACAAGTGGTGGAGCCAGAGTTTTTATTTTTTAGTTGGGAGGCGCTCGAGCTACCAGCTCAAATCTGGTGTAGGCACTTCATGTAATTTTTGAATCACTATAGCGTAATTTCAAGTATTTTAAAATAATTTTGTGTGGGCCACTGACCACCATGTTTCTCCCGGCACTGATAGCAACCAACCAACCAACTACTAAATAATGAGGACTTAAGGACAACATCAAATAAATATAATATGTTTGACAATGTCTACGCGTTTTTAAATAAATATATGGCAGGAGCAAGGTAAGGGGATTTTCAGGGCTCCTTCTCTAATCCGGCACCACGTTACGAGCACATTTTCGAGCAAGAGTCAAGCCCTTCCCTGCCTTGAGGGAACGTTTCACTAACATAGACTAATGGTGGAGCCAAAAATTTCTGACAGATCCTTAAGAAAAAAAATCATGTATAGTATTACAGTTAATTAGTATTTGAATATATTGACTAGTATTTCATTCAAGGGTTCCAATAATATTACAGTATATTTCCATTGTTCAGGTAATGAAAGCCCGTGTCCTCAGGCCGTGTCATTCGAACCATGTTGGATCTCGAAGAGTCAACCTTCCTTTCACATGTCACCGATTATTCGAAGAAGTCCGAATAAAACTCTATTAAATACCAAGTATTCCGTTCATGCTTTTAATGCTGCTGCCTGCCACGCTCGAGGCAATTTCTTCAAAATATTTTTGATAAGCAGATTGAAGTTAGGCGGAATTCTGTCATTAATGCGCACCCTTAGTGATGACTTTCTTAGATTTCTTCGACTCGAAGGTTTTAATTTGTTGAACATCATGTCAGGATGCACGAGGAAGCTTTTCTTTGCAGCTCCGGAATAAAATTCTCTCCCTCTCTCTAATATGCCAGACTCTGATCTGCCGGTGATTGACGTGAGGATCTTCCCCACCTTGTTTCTGCCTGCCATACATTGAATTGTCATGTTCCAATATAGTACTTCAAATCTGACGTACATTTTCAGATGAAATTTTAATAAATATATGCTAAGTCTCGATTTCATTCATTCAACTGCTTGTTTTCTGCTGGAATGATAGAAATCAAAACTTCAACGTGTTTTTGCATCAAACCTTTCAGATAGATGAAATTTTAATAAATATATGCTCAAGTTTCGATTTCATGCATTCAACTACTTGTTTTCTGCTGGAATGAAAGAAATCAAAACTTCAACGTGTTTTTGCATCAAACCTTTCAGATCTATGTTGGGCCTTACTCGAGGTAGCAAGAGAAGATCCCAAAATATTTTTAACATGCAATCTAAAGACATGTATGGATCTAAATTTAACAACACAACCCCAGTTAGCTAGATTTACTTTGGATGCTGATAAGGACCAAGATAACTGAGCCTTTCAATTGAGTCTTGACTATGACAGGGACAGGAACAGAACAAAGAACTTGCTGTTAAATTACAATATTCTGGATGTTAGTGGGAAATGGCTAAAGATGTAGGGTCGGGGCAATGTCCCATTGTTATGGGCTTATCGCTAATGCCCGATGCAGCTCAGGACAATGTTCCATTGTTATCGTTAATGCTGATGCAGTGCTCAAGACTTTTCTTGTTTTTGAATGATGGGTTGTCATTCTTTTCTTCACCCGAATACATGTTGGGACCCAACACCCATGAAGCGTGTCCAGAACGAGGATCGTCCACATGGCTGGTTTAAGTGGGCAAGAATAGGGAAGAAGGCGAATCGGGGGGTTGAGCTACCAGATCGACAGCAAGTCAGCAACTAATGGGAGGACAGATATGAACGACTGGATTCTCGAAAGGAGGGACACGTACCAAGCGGGTGGAAACATTTTCCAAGTGTTCCATTGCGTGCAAGATCAGCAGGCTCATTAAGATGTCTGGTTATTGGCGAAGGTTCTTTGTTCGAAAGAAAAGAAAAAACAAGAAGAAAAAGAAAGAGGCTTGCACATGGGGAAGAGTTCCACACTGTTCAAAAGTCAATGAAAAGGGGAGAGCTGCAATTATGAGAGCGTTGCGGAGAGGGAGAGACAGGCGTGGACTTGTTGAACAGCAATACCATAAAAATGTGGGCTACCCGGCAACTAATTGTTGCAGATCAGGTTGGCAATGGCCGGTGAGAGTTAGCCGCTTATCCCGGCCGATTAATGAATCCGGCGCAATAACAAAACTGATTAGGTGTTTGGTAGAGGTTCTCTCCATCTACATCCGTCTCTCCCTTTCGTCCTGACCTCTTCCTTTGCCTCTTTCAACCCTCGGTGTCAAATCCGTCGACTCTGGCCAAAGGCAGGTATCTGATGCTCGATAAATTTCGTTAACACATCACAGAATAGAACCTATTTTGGCGTTTGGTAGGAGTTATTTTCCTCTCTCTCTTTCTCAAGATGCTGAATAATTAAATGAAGAAGTTAGCGTTTCTGCACATGTAGTTCGAGGCCCTGTCCTTGGGACTTTTAAGAAGCACAGACCCCACTTGCAGAAAATTGACGCGAATCTTGCTGCTCTCTGTCTTTCTTTTTTCACACACAGATGCGAACCAGTGATCTTCTTGATAGTTGCACATTTTTTTCATCCGCTGGCAATTGCTTTTCTTTATTAATTCTTGCAATGCATTATGGTCACATGCGCGTTGCCATTTACTGTCACTGTTTTTTTTACTGTCTGATCTTGCATGCTAATGGGTGGAATATTTTTTTCCGGTGTTATAGAAGTTGGATTTGTGAAGCCTAAAGACCAGGTTCCGGTTCAGTGAAAGGTTTAGCTGAATCGGACAAAATAATGTTATTACATTTATTTTTTAGAAAATAAATGAAAATATGTATAATAAATAATGTAGAACTTAAGAAAAAAAAATCCAAAGATATTTGAAAAAGTGTTGAGTAGTTACACATAGCAACTGTTGTTTGGGGGCACCAGACCAAATCAGCTTGAGTCTGATCTGATTTGAGCCGGCCGATTTGTGCTGATTTTTATGACTAAGTGGTTAATTTTGAATCGCAATTTCGAACGGTTTTGCACCTAAAACCAAATGAAGAAAAAAATAAATTGGGTATGCCGGTCAACTGTACGGTCCAGACCGCTAGCGGTCTTTTTCCCCTTATAAAACGACTTCCGATGGATGTCGGTCAAAATCCTGTAGATTCAATTTCGTGGTCTTTCGATGTTGAATCATTTTTATGATGAAAGTACAGTGTGATTTCTCGAAGACTTGAAAACTGTGAAGGACTGTAAACCTTCAATTTTTGTAATTCTTCCAAAAATGTTACTATGTATTGTAAATAATAGTATTCTTTTTTCTTGTACTAAAGGAAGACTTGCATTACGTTCATGTAGACAAGCTAAAAACCAGAACATCAAAAATTTAAACTCTTTCTCTCTCTCTCTCTTTCTCTACTGAACAGTTCTCGAAGTTCTTAAAAGGCTTACGTATGCACTCGCGTAATTTAACAATATTTCTATGAAAATCGAGAAGCCAAGGCCACTCCCTTTCCCTTCGCCTCTAAAATATCGGGTCGCATCAACTTATGCAAGAAGTTGACGCTCACGAGAATCAAAACGGAGACCAGTCTTTCTACCAGTCACAGGATCGATCAGCCAAAATCCTTGGGGCCATAAATTAGCGATATTCCAATGTGAATTCTTGCTACGAACATGGTCTCAATCTTATCTAAAGTGCAACAACTAATAAGTGAAGGAAAGCTCTCATATACACTAACGATAACATCATAATACACCACAATTGTCGTATACACACTCAGTTGTAGTGCGATCTAGCTGTTTCTTCCATATACACAGTAACAGTTATGTCCTTTACTTGTTTTTCACACATCTGATTATGTTTTTCTGTAAAAGAGAATCATATGGATACGGTCTCCCTGCTTTAAAACAGGAAAATGTCACGTTGTATATATTAAAAAGTTAAAAGATAAAACCCATCTCACCTAGGAAACCGATGTAGTTATGTTGATTCCTATGTTTCGGGAGTGAAAATCACATTCAAACAGTTAGTTTTACAGGAAAGAGGTCCATGAAGACTGTGGAGTGTATTGTACTCCAATGTCTACTGCCATTTTCTCATTAAATAAATCCTCAAATTAAAAACCTTGCATTCTTTATAACCGTTAAGAGGAAGCATTCAATCTTTTGCCTTAAATGAGAATAATTTAAGTCATAAAACCAAGGCAAAGGCGGGAGTGAGAGACGTGCTATAGTGGGGTTGTTAGGTGGCCCTGCAATTAAGGCTTCCTGGTTCGGTTGTTGAGGGCCTCATACGTACGCACACGAAAACGATGATCAAACCACGAACGCCTCTCTCTCTCTCTCTCTCTAAATGCAGCATTATGTGTTCTTTTTATCTAACATACTCATATATTTAACTACTGAATCCATTTTCCGTGAAGGCATAAAGTTTGCTTTTTTGTTTATTTTTGGTGTGCGCTTGGAGTGCTGGGAGGTTGTCCCTGTCTGGGCATTCATTGCCCTCTTCTCAGCAACTGTCAGCTTCCTGCAATTAGGCCTCTAGCGCTTCTTCCTCCATGCCCGTGATGCCCTGCTTCTTTCCTTTTTCTCCCTTCTTGGTTTTCATTTGAACCAACCATTGACTTTGTAGTGAAAACTTGAAGGTTAACACGAATTATTTTTTGTCAGGGCATGCTTAGTTTTCGAGAGGGTAAAGGAAAAGCCATCATGAGAACGCAATTAAATAAAGAAATTGAAGCTTGACTGACATCGGTTGTTGCTAAAAGTTGGGTCCCTTTCTACGAAAATTTTCAAATTGAAGAGAATCCATCAACTTCTCATTTGTCTCTGCCTTTTTCTCCTTTTTCTATTTGTATTGGTGGGAGGTGATTAATGATTTTGGTTCTATCAGTAACTATTATTTAAATAATGCATTTATTTTTTATTTTACTTATTTAATGAATAATGCATGTAGGTTGAGAGTTCATGGTGGGGGGAAGCGATGTGGGAGAAGAGACTGGAATTCCCCCCCTCTCTCTCTCTCTCTCTCTCTCTCTCTCTCTCGATCTCGATCTACGTATGTATAATAAATTTGATTTTCAACGAATCAACGCCTTCTTCCAAGCTCCTTCTTGGTAGCGCCCCTGTTCTTCTATCTGACACCTCTTGTGGGTCCGCTTCGTCATCCTCCTGGTATTAATATACAGCCGCGGTGCTGCTTAAGACAGACAGCAACCAAGGAGAGACCACAGTTCTCTCTCTCTCTCTCTCTCTCTCTCTCTCTCTCTCTCTCTCTCTCTCTCTCTCTCTCAGCACAAGATGGGAGCTCCACTTTCTGCGTGGCCTTGGGAGAATTTGAGTAAATTCAAGGCATGTGAAAGACAGAGAAACTTATCGTCTCCTTGCATGCTTCCCTTCCATTTGATCATACAATGCATTAATAACCTCCCCTTTTTCTCTCTTTTTTTCTGATGTTTTCCCCTTTTCTTACCTTTTTTCAGTATTTGTTATATGCACCCTTGATAGTAAAAGGTTTCAATTTGAGAGGAGAGGAAGAAGCACTGAACTGGTGCTTCCACATCCTAGCAATATCTGCATTGAGAGGTTTTGTGCATCAGCTATGGTATTCATACAGCAGTATGTTGTTTCTCAGCAACAAATACAGAATCATAAAAAAGGGGGTGGATTTCAAACAGATAGACAGAGAATGGAACTGGTATGTTATGTTCTGTTCTACGTTGTTTCTACCATCTCTGCAGTAAGTTTATAATGTTAAAAGTTTACCTTTTCTTACTGCAGGGATAATTTCATCATGCTCCAAGCTTTCATGGCTGTTATAGCCTGTTATGCGTTCCCTTTGATAGGGGATCTTCCTCTATTCAATTCCAGAGGTTTTATTTACATGTTGGTACTTCACATGGGGATTACAGAGGCCTTGTATTATTCGATACACAGGTTGTTTCACTCGGAATACCTCTTCAGCCGTTATCATTCTCTGCATCATGCTTCTGCAGTACCACAATCTTTTACAGGTAAACTAATTCTAAGTACAACTAAACACTATCTTCAATCTGATAGGTACTAACCCAAGCTGGTGACCTCTGCAGCTGGAACCGGTACCTTCTTGGAGCATCTAATTTTGGGCTTGATCATGGGGATTCCCATGTTGGGGGCCACATGGATGGGCGGCGCTTCAATCACCATGTTCTATGCCTATGTGCTGATATTCGACTTCCTAAGATGCATGGGGCACTCCAATATTGAAGTGATGCCATCGTCTTTGTTTAAGCACATACCAGTCCTTAGATATCTCATCTACACCCCAAGGTTTGTCCGTCTCTGGCTTCCCATTTCCCCCCTTCTTTCTTGGCATCTCTGTGGAAAGCTTTCCTTACAGTGGAGATGTCGTCGCTGCCCCTCCCCGCGTCCCAGCCCCCCGCTTGCTGCTAACTTTAATAGTTGAAAATGGTGCTGCTACTTTCCCCCTCGGCGCATTTATTGCGAAAAATTTACTTGGGGCCTCATCGTCTTGCCTTGAATTAAGTAGCGAGGCAAATGCCGTATTGCCCCTGGCTCAGCTGTCTTTTCACCTGGTTGAAATTTGGATAAAAACTGGCTTCTGTAATTTTGTAGGACAGTGCAAGAGTAACGATGAAACCATAAGGATAGGGAAAGCAAGTTGCAAATAACATATAATGCATGTGCATTCATTTACATAAATTTGCACAGGATTTGCAAAAAATTACCGCTGTAGATATTAGAGTAAAGACTGAAGATCAGTCTAAATAGGATTTTACATCGATAAATTCTCATACAGTTCCAGGAACATGAGCAGAAGTTGCCAACGTTGGGCTTTGACGATGAATCTCACATAGCTTCCAATCACTGCCATTTTTTTGTCCCAGTGATTTTTTTTTTTCAAACGCGTTGACTGTTCCTCATGATCTTTTGCAGCTACCATTCCCTTCATCATTCAGAGATGAATACAAATTTCTGCTTGTTTATGCCTTTATACGATGCTTTGGGGAATACTTTGAACAAGGAGTCCTGGGAACTCCACCGGAGCGTTAGAACTGGTAAATTTCTATAACTTAGACCTCTCTCTCTTTACACACACACCACACACACATGTAGATGACTCTGTGTGTGTGTGTTTATTCGTTTATTTGAGTTTAATCCTTTTCCGCTGTTATTGGTTTTTACGTTTTGGTTGTTAAAGCCGTCTACCTTTATATACATGTATTGCAGGGAACGAAGCGAGAGTTCCAGATTTCGTCTTCCTTGCACATGTGGTTGATGTGCATTCCTCTGTGCATGTACCCTTTGTATTCAGAGCCTTCAGTTCGGAAGCATTCACCACCAGGCTTGTCGTTCTGCCGACATGGCCATTTGCCTTCATAGTGATGCTCATCATGTGGGCGTGGGCAAAAACTTTTGTTGTATCATTCTACATGTTAAGGGGCAAATTGCATCAAACTTGGAGCATCCCCAGGTTTGGATTTCAGGTAAAAAAAGTCTCCATATCTAACATGGTGTAGTCAGTCTCTCCATTTTTTTTTTGACCCCAAAATCGTGGTTGGTGTTGTCTGTTTTCTTTGTTGATTTGGTTTATTGTTCTTTGCAGTACTTTTTACCTTTCTCTAGGGACGGGATCAACAAACACATTGAAGAAGCAATCTTGAGCGCAGATAGACTGGGTGTAAAAGTTATCAGTCTTGCCGCTTTAAACAAGGTACGGTTGTTTATCACAGAACTATCTATTTCAAATGATGCTTTAGTGGTTGATGCCAATTGCCAGCAAAAAAAGTAATCCTAATGAAGTTATTTGCCAACAACCCTAGGCTCAACCACAGTGTTGGAACTTTGTGGTTTTCTTGCAGAGGATAATTAATGCAGAGGGTGTGTAAGCTTTATACATTGGATGAGGCTGTGACCGTGGTATCATAAATAATCTGACAGCTTTGATTTGTCACCATTTTGTGGGTCCCATGTTTGTCAAAGAAGTTCGAGTCTATACACCATATTACTGGCTGCTTTGGCTTTCAGGCTTGCATGACAGACAGACAGACAAATGGAAATATTGGATGACATTTTTTTTACGGTTTCTGCCTCCTGAAAATTATCTGACGAATAGTATATACTGAGAAATATACTTTGGAAAAAATCTGTTTCATTCACTGAAATGGCCTCTCAAAGATTTTAATAATCTCTTGCAGTGGTATAGTTGGAGCTAGGACCTGACTAGATGCTGAGTACCTTTTGCTTTAAACTTACAGTGCTAGTTTTGTTGTTTCAGAATGAGGCCCTTAATGGAGGAGGGACATTGTTTGTCCAAAAACACCCTAACTTGAGAGTAAGAGTTGTTCATGGCAACACATTGACTGCTGCAGTGATTCTCAATGAAATCCCAAAGGATGTGAAGGAGGTGTTTTTGACAGGCGCTACCTCTAAGTTAGGAAGAGCTATTGCTCTCTATCTCTGCCGCCGTGGAATCCGAGTCCTGGTATGCCATGCAGTTTACCACTAACTCGTAGCGTTCAACTTTGTATCCTCAGACTGATGTAATTTTGCTTGCATGTTTCCGACAGATGCTTACTCTTTCTACTGAAAGATTCCAAGCCATTCAAAAGGAGGCCCCCACAGAGTGCCAAAAGTTTCTTGTCCAAGTAACAAAATACCAGGCGGCTCAGAACTGTAAGGTAATGAAAAAGGAAGTGTATGACTAGAAATAGTTTGAGTAACTGATGTGATAAGAGGGAACCATTTTGGCCTTTTAAATGCGAACCACAGCTGAAAATACAGAGGGAAAAGGAGACAGAGTGACAGAGAAACGTTACATCTTCGTGTTTATACATGGGAAGAATTAATGAGCCATTGCACAGTCTGTCTCTGATGCTAATGGCATTACTGTTTTTGGATTGATGGCTTTCTGGATCACTCACTCCAAGATGGTGCCACTATTGCTGATATTTTCTTCATCAATGAAACAGATATGATGCTCTTTCTTGCTCTAATTTCTCCTTATTCATTTTTGTAGACATGGATCGTTGGGAAATGGATTACACCAAGGGAGCAAAGGTGGGCGCCAAGTGGGACTCATTTCCACCAATTTGTGGTACCTCCCATCCTTGAACTAAGAAGAGACTGCACCTATGGCAAATTGGCAGCCATGAGAGTCCCGGACGATGTTGAAGGGCTAGGTTCTTGTGAGGTGAGTCATCTGCTGGGTCTGATTGGGTTACTGATCGCTCACATACTCTTCATGATCCCTATTCATTATATGTTACCGCAACCGCATATAATCCATGATGGCATACTTTTGGTGTTCTTTTTCCTGTAGTTTTGTTATGTGTCACCTACCACTATTTAATTTTCTATTTATTCTCCGTTCAGTATACCATGGGAAGGGGGATTGTCCATGCATGCCATGCAGGAGGTATGGTGCATCTTCTAGAAGGGTGGGACCATCACGAAGTGGGGGCCATTGACGTGGACAGAATAGACCTGGTCTGGAACTGTGCACTAAAGCATGGATTGAGACCCATTGATTCTTGACGTTGTGTAGTCCTACTCAAAGATTACAGAGGTTAAAAGGAATTTGTATTTTTGATTCTTCAAAAAAGGAATGCAGAATTTGTGTTACCTGTAAAAGCCTTTGTACAGTGGCTTCATGAAGATGCTGATGCCATTGTCAAGGTCCGATTAATATGTATTTACATTTGTTTACTCATGCTGTTTTATGACTACTATTCCAAGAAATTTGAAGATCCCCATTTGTTAAACATCCTTTAATAGCATAACAAGAAAGTTTAAACTTCGTTCTACTGCTCAAATGTGCTTGCTCTCTCTCTCTCTCTCTCTCCTCCCCAACAAAAGATATTGAAGAATGATGTGTGGTTCGAGTGTATCTATCGACATTTATTAGTGCAAATTGGTGGCATTAGTTGGCCTACCCATTGAAGATCATGGTCCAACAGAATTCAATCGAATATGGGAAATGTCTTAACAAGCCTTCAAAGTTGGGAGTCAGGGTGGATGGCAGGAGCACATCAGCATTATTGAGCTGTCCCAATTGCCAGGCATTGAAATTGAAACCCACTGCCTCAAGACATTGCTGAAGGTAAATATTGCCCTTACTCGAAGTCACCCTTCTGGTTGTCACCAGCAACTCTTTCAATTTTTGAAGCTTCCTGCCGTCTCAGGTTTCATTATTTTTCTCAGAATCTGGGGAGATCCTGCTCCCCTATGCTTTCTTCCCATTAACTGCTTTTATTTTTTGACATCAAGCCATTGACTTGTGAATAATGCATTCCACATTCTCCTGTAAAAGCAAAGCCAGTTGGAATTTTCTTGGTCAACTTTTTGGAGAACTAAGGCAATGGCATAATCGGTACACAGGCTCTGCAGCTACAGGCCTCTGTTTTGAAAGCAGCCAGCTGTGGGAAATAAATGACTTGGATATAAAAATGGCAGGTCTCCGCAAGAAATTGTGATCTTTGATGTGGCATGTGAATCACCCACAAGGAGCTCTCCTGTAACACTAGGTCACAGATTTATGGCAGGAAATTTGTCATGATGTTGAAATTTTTCTGCTCGTCTTTGCCAAGAAAAGCTCGGGGGAAAAGCTTCTCTTTATTTTGTCACGAATCAATGGAAAAAGTAATACGAAGAACTGAAAAGAAGCTGTTCTGTCCATGTCGACGATTGAAAGCAAAAATTTATCATTAGCAAAATGAAGATTTCCTGAAAATATCACATTCTTCCGGCATTTCATTGGTTTCAGAAAGACTCAGTTAATTGAAGAGAATTTCAGGAAAGTGTCGACGTCGATGACCACAGCTAGCACGAGAAAAAAAAAGGAAAATTTTTAATTCTGTCACCAAGAGATACGGCCGGCCATTAACCTGTGCAAATTGTTCAAGGGGAAGCGCCAGCTTTACACCTCATGGGCAGCTTCTTTTGTTCATCTGAGAGTTTAACTGCGGGGAAATGCACCTTCAGTTTCAAACTTCCGCTGTGGTTTTCAACTCCAAAAATTGCTAGCGTCCCCATATGGAGTATAAAACTTCTGCTTCCTTTCTTGGAGCCCTCACCACTAAACCAAGGAGACGACAGTTCACAGGGGCTCTGAATCTGATTAGTGGAGAATTCCCCTCCAAGCCTTCAAGTGAAAGAACTCAACACCTAGGGTAAGAATTTTTTTTGCTGCAAAGATCAATCCGGTAGAGAGGCTCTCCTAATGGACAAAAAGAAGGTTACCTGAGACGTCAAGGGCTGCTTTAATAAGGCATGGCAAACAAGCATGCCCAAGCAGGTTTTAACTTAGGGGGCCAAACACAGTGTAAGTGTTGGGATCTCTCGAGGCACAAAAATTCTCCTGAAACAAAAAGAACTGGGTTAAAATATGAAAAGAACCCTTGTAAAGACAAAATAAGAATACCAAAAAGGTAACCTTTTTCAAGAGCTGACTTGGTGGCTTGTAAATGGTATGAACGTAGGAATAGTGTGTTTGACCACCAACATCACCTGTCGTTAAGAACGATGCCCTCTCACACGCTCAATAACATAATAAACATTAAAAAAAAATCTAGCATACAAAAATACAAGGATTTACATGGTTTGATAAGACAACTTCTTCCTACATCCACGGTAGCAATAAATAAATACAAGAGATGGTGGCCCCCTTGCAGTTGAGGACAATACTGCAGAAGCAGAAAAAATTGCAATAATACCTTTAGCCCACAATTTTTTTCGTGAAACAATAAAAGCCTATTAAATTCAGAATCAAGTGACACACTCCAACGCCATCCTCCGCAAACATGCATCTCTTAGGGTCTTTCATTTTTGAAGCAGCAAGTCAAAGTTTCAAGCTTTTGTGGGGAGAGCACAATATGTAACTTGAAAGTTGAAACATTGCAGAGGGTAACAGAATGAAATACTCCCCAAAAGAAAAATAAATAAATAAAATGGTTCACCTTGAAATCAATGAAATCTGAAGGAAAGAGGGATTGAGGTTTTAATTCATTTGGTTGGTCGTTCGTAGCTAAAAGGAACATGGTGATGAGAAAGCCAGTATGAAGTCCAAGTTTGTGCTGGTATGGTATGATCCTTTTGGCTGCATAATGCAAAACAAGTTTCATGGAAAATAAAGGCAGGGAAATGAATGCAAGCACATTTATTGCCGGGCTCAGAATTTAAACACAGCCATTGATTAGGCTTGCAGTGTTGGCCTCTCCAGTGTGGCGCGGAAATGTATCAGCAATTAAACAGAAGCAGGACCACACGGTCAGGCTCGGCCAACTGCATCTCAATGTGGCAATAGTCTCTGCCGTTGAAGGTGGTGACTTTGTCTTTCCATGGGGCCCGAATTGCTGCCCATACCATTACATCTTGAGGCTCTTCGTCTTAAAGATGAAACGAACCTCTCACGAAGTACCTTTCTCTTTGAATTCATGGCAGCCTTGTGTCCCAATAGCACAGTGAACTTTACCGTGGAAGGGTATCGTACTGAAGCATCGTGTTTCCACTCCGTTGTAACTTTAGCTTTTTGTTCAAATTGGAAGAACGACACAGAAGAAAAAAAGAAATTCAGCACAGAGTGCAATGGTGAATTGGGGAAAGGATGCATATGGGAGTTCAAATCTATCAGATGCCGGATGTTATCAAATGGTTTAAAATTTAAAGTTTCTTGCTTAAAAACAGTCACCACATAACATAAACATTAATGATGGTTTATGCTTTAACAACAGTTTATGGTGCTTTCTAGCAACAAACTATAATGCTTTCAACACTTTTAGTCATCAACAAGAAATGTATTTAAATTTGACAGATATTGCTGGATGGTTAAAAATTACAAATCTCTACCTAAAATATAATTGCAATACAGTTGATTGTATTTTCAATGATAGATTTTTTAATTTTTAGTAATTCAAAAGATCTAGATTTAAAAATTATTTTAAAAATATAAAAGAAAATATGAAAATCAATCAAAAAAATCAAAAATATTTATAAAATATTATAAAACTGACGTGGTACTCTTGAGTCGGCCACCAAATTGGAAGCACAGGTGAAGTCAATTTTAACAACGCTGGCATAATGAAGGCCTTCTCATTTATTTATACGTGTGGCTGAAATTTTTTCATGTTTGGGAATCAGTCCATTGGTGGTTTTGTTTACTATTTCCTCTTTCTTTCACTAATTGAATAGCTGCACTCATAGGTCTTCGGCTGGTGGACGGCCGGCCACTGGCTTGACCTTTTGTGTATCAGAGTTTACGTTGGTGGGCGAGCGACAAAGTCTCTAAAAGTCGAATTAAAAATAAAAAATAAAATAAAAAACCTAAATCCTAATTATTAAAAAAGAAATATAAAAGGCAATCTTTTTTTTTCTGAGCGACAGTTCTGACAGGGGCCATATGATTGGATGACTGGTGGCCAGAGATCAACCATATCTCCACCTTGCAACTTGCAACATTAAGGTGCACAGAGAGATATGAAACAAAACATATTCAGTTTGATAGGGATTGATACTTCAGTAATAACAAGGCTTCGTTTTATAAACATTGTTGAGATGACAGATCAAAGATTATCAAGTGGAGGTTGAGAGGTAGCCAAATCAAAAACCAAGTCTGCATACGTCATGCTGCTGTCAGCCACAAAGAAATTAAGGTCCGCGCCCCTAGACTGAACTCGACGCATTCACCTCGAATTAATTGGTTCACAATCATGTATTCATCCATCATTTCTACCTGAGCTTGCTAGAATCCTCTTTAATCTGATCCTGAAGTTAATAAGATGAAAATAGCGTTCTGTATATCTACCACGCTACAATCATGGTAAAGTTTCTTAAAAAGCATGATTTTATACCGAGACTTTCAGTGGCTGAAAGTACTGACATCGCCAAGAAGACATTTATTTCGAAAATATTGCACTTTTATTTTCACTGGAAGTGAAAGTGTTCATAAATAAATTGGTGTAAAGGAGTCTGACAGTTTTGTGTCATATGCTGTTGCCTAAGAAACAAAGGCATTGCAATTGTCAAATTATGGATTTCCTGTTGTCGAGATTTCTTTTTCTTGGGAAAAAATTGTTATGGCTGATATGATCTCTCTTTGCCAAGTCTAAATGGATAGAATAATGGGAAACTACCATTGGGTAGCTGCTGGCTTGTACAGATGCTGAACTTGGGGTTAGCTGTCATTCGAAGAATAAAGATTATTTTCCCAGCTGAATAAATTTCCAATTTTTCAGTACATATTCACTGTTTCAAGTTGTTCCATTTGAGGTCATCGTTATCTGATTCCCTTGATAAGAGAAGCTTTAGTGGCAGCCAACTAACTTCCCCATTTATTAAATGTTCCATTAATATTAATGCTATTGTCAAGTTGCTTCAACTACTTCGAAAGTCTTTAAAGCAAATACTGTGGTCTGCTTTTTCAGTGATATTAGCATAGTATTTTCTAGAAATGTATACATAGATGCAAGCGAGTCGGATTTCCCAAACCACCTTTGTACTTTTCAAAACCAATTGCGCAACATATATGAAAGACAGGCAGGTTAGATGGCTTCTACCGTGCTTGCATATATAAGGGAAAAGTTCTGTTGACAGGAACAAAATGTGAGGTAGACTTCCCCACCATGTGAATTTCATAAGAAATTAAACAAACACTTAATATGCATATATAGCAAACCTCTTAAAAGAGTAATTCTTATACAACCACTAGCTCAAACAATGAGAATACAATATAGTAACAATAACAAATCATGAAAGAGGCTAAGCAACGGAAAAGATACATCACTTCATGTGGAAAACTCTCTGAACAAGAAACCATAAGCCGCCACAACAGATCCACTATGCAAAATTGGGTATAATGGGACTTTTCAACTCTTCAAACTTGAAGAATCAACGGTTTCTGTGTATATAAGAAACCTTCATTTGCTCTCTTGATGGAAGAAGAATCTCTCTTTCTCTCTTACACACAGATAAGCATGTAGAGTGACTCTAAAGGCAAAAAAAGTCTCACCCATTCTAATGAACAAATGCATATAAAGGCTTAAATTTCCTGCACAAAATTAATATGGACTAGTTTAACTTCCTTTTTCGAACTTCACAATATTGAAGTCTCTATAAGAAATAGAGTGCAATTAGAAATGAAAATGAGGATGGACCCAAATCCAAAAAATTTTGCTTGAACGTGAAAGACATCCTGCCCATCAAAAAGTGCAGTTAGTCCATGAACATCCACGCATATCTCTCTTATTGATTTGCGTCAAGTAATTCACTTCTTGACTACAGAAAATGCCGTTAAACAAACAGATGAAAAGATTAAGACACATTTCTAAGTGTTGGTTTGACTTGATCACAGTTCACATTATGTTTTAGCCTACCGAAGACGGTAAAAGATAGCCTCAAAGCACGAATCATGGCCATCTTTGCATTGTGCTGACAAGTGCATCGATGGCGTGTCTTCTTTCATTTCACATTGAACAGAAGACTTTGCTCACCATAAATTCTCAAGTAGACGTAAGTGCCTTAGTGCAAGCAAAGTGGGACAAGAAACACCCATGATTTCTTGTTGGGTGGTGAATCAGCAGCGGACATTCAAGCGCAGTTAATTCTCAGCCAATTGGCTAGTTGGTCGTTTCTGGTTAGACTGCGGGATCGAGCTGATTGCAATATGTTATGATAGCGGCCATTGGAACCATCTAGAGAAATGCAAACTCCAGCATAATTTTTTAGTTATAGAAACTAAGATTAAAATAAAATTGTAGGATGCATCAAAGGGTGTAGCATAACAGGTCGGATCAAGATACATCTTAGATGGTGTAGCATAACAGGTCGGATCAAGATACATCTTGGATGGTATGTTATGTGTATATCTCATTGAGACGCAAAAGTGGGGTGCGCTCCATCAAGTTGAAGGCGTCCCACTACCAACCCGAGCCCCAACGCCTCCTAGAAGGGAGATCGGAGGACCTTGGGGCCTCATCCAGGTGGTGGATGGTTTCTCATCACCTGCAAATTTTAAGTAACCAAAAGGACATAGGACATGATAAGGATCCGTAAAGTGCGGAACTTTTTGGTGCAAAAAGTAGAGAGAATGAGCTCCATGAGAGCCACAAATAGCGCTTTCTGTCTAATGTATCTGCATCGATATTTAATTAGCTAGGACTGGATATGCATTAACATTTTCATTGAACATTAGAAAAAATGCACATGAACGACTAATTTTTGGAGGAAAATAAATCATGATCTTTAGTACTACAGTGACAGCTGCTGTTGATGTTTCACTGCATGGTGCATGCATGAATGGCGGTCGAATGAAAAGTTTGCAGTGCCATCTCTAACACACCATTCACCATTAATGATCGTGATATGTGGATGAGCCCTTAATGCCCCAAACTGCCACATATTCCCTTTTTTTTTTGAGGTTCTTTCTAAAAAGTAAATTAATTAATGGGAGCATGCGGTTTAGTTTGCAACATTTGAGGCTTTTTCGTGCACGCTCCCTCTTCTTAGAAGTCAGACTGCTTGGATGATACTTTAAAATGACATTTTGTCTTTAGTTGGTGTTTAAGCCGTGTGTGGTTAACGTATGGTTAGAATTTGAGTTTATGGAAAAACCATGTTTTGACAAAACAATATTTTTAAAAGTGAATAATTTGATAAAATGAACAAAAAAAGCGGTTTTGGATTTCACCTAAACAAACAAATCAGGTCTCAAGAAATAACAAAAAAACATTTTTTAAGAAAACAGAATTTTTGTAAGACTTTTTTTGATGTTGTCATCCAAAAGCATATTAATTATTTGAGTTAAAAAGCATTTCTAGGCAAACTTTTGGTATTTTAACTTGTCCACTCCAAGATCATGTCGTGATTGGTAGGTACCAAACTGAGTAAAGGAAAAAACGAGACCTCTTAAATTCATGTTAAAAGTGTTTTAAACAAAATATATGAACCTTCTAATCTGTTTATAACCACTAATTTATTTTTAATCGTACTTTAGTTAAAGACATTTTGAAAAATCGATCTTTATAATACCAAAATTTTGATGTTATAAGAGCCGTTGATTTTTTTTACTATTGAAGAAACATTATTTAAGTAAGACAACAACTAACTTAATATATGTTTCTCATCAAGTCACTTTTAAGATCATATCTATAAGGTTAGGTTTCAAAAACAAAATATTATATATATATATATATATATATATATACAGTTAACTTGCTCGCATCTAATGAACGCTATATATATATATATATATATATATATATATATATATATATATATATATATATATATATATATATATAGCAGTTAACTTGCTCGCATCTAATGAAAGCTGCATTCAACAAGCAGAAAGATTAGGACACATAGCTATATGATGTCATCCTTGTGCAAGGGCCATGCTAATCTTCTCTCTATTGTTCCAATTTTATTGGATGTCTCCAAATAGACTAGTATTATGATTCTCATTGATTAGATGTTGTGTCCCCAGGCTGCTAAAAATTGTGGAAAATTCATCGCACGGCACAATTTCTTTGTCTATTACAGGAAAAAATGTTATGGGCAGCACCGTATCTAGTTAGATTCAGGTTTTCTTAGCTTTTTAAAGTTTTGAAGTCGACATTGCGTCAAAAGTTCATTTCCATGAATAAAAAAAAAACTCCTGATCATACGGAAAATCTTACAAAGAAATCAAGAAGACGTTGCCATACTTCTGAGCAGTCTCGTTCCAATACATTCCAAAAGAACTATATATCGGATTCCCTCCTCTTCAGAGAAGAGAAAAATTCCATCTACAATAAAAAACCGATAAAAAGGGAAAGCAAACTTGAGATCCATTGCTTCCAACAACTCAACTAGGTATCCGAATAAGTTGTGTTTGATCAGAAGATGAACAAATCGATGCTCTAACGATATGATTGATTAATTAACCTGCAAGATGATAGAGGGATAATTATACTTTAAATTTTAGACCTTTTAAGGGGTACTAATATGTAAATGAGTAAATAATTATGTTCTTAATCAAGTGTCGAGTTTGACATCTACCAAATTAAAAGTTGTTCTATTGTTAACTCTTAAAATGACAAGGCATGCAATATAGGCAGTGGCGGAGCAAGACATTTTTAGCTGAAGGCAGCAATGAATGCAACTCCTAAAATGACAAGGCATAAAATATAGGCACTGGCAGAGCCAAAAATTTTTAGCTTGGAGCAATGAAGTAATAAGTATTATTAGCGGCGTCAAAGGAGCATCCCAGACTCAGCCCACCGTTGAAAATGAGAGGGTTTAGTGTGTCTGCTCACAGATGTGTTCGGAACGTGGCTCTCTTTCTTAAAACACCTAGAGAAGAGAAAATCGAAGAAGATAAAGAGAAGAAAAACAAAGATTTACAGGTTTCGAAGCTAGAGTTCTACAGATGCTGCTGCTGCACAGAAGTTTCTTCACTACCACAGAAGAATCAAAGAGTACAACAGAAACAACCCCCTCATAAACATGAGGCAGACCAGCAGTATGCAAGATTACATACGAAAGCATATAAAATATGGATCCGGCTCCACACTCCAACAGCATTTTCACAGCTAGCTCTGCCAAAGAATATAAATTCATGCAAGCGTTCCATGTGGACTTGTGTCTCTTGAGGTGGCAACTTCCAACATATAATAAAAGAAACTCAGTTCCTTCTTCTGCAAGTTAAAAGAAGGCATCAAATACTGAGTGGTCAATCGAAGTTAGGTACCGAGAGCCATTAGTTCCAAACACTTGGCAGACTGAACTGTCAAACCAAATATTGAGCTGGAAAGATCTCTCCTGCCAGTGCATGATCTATGCTCATGACGATGGCGACCTTTCAAAGTCTGGGAAGGTTCATCAGTGATAGATTAGTACCACTTTTGAAATTAAATGATTTGTTGAACCAGATCCAAGAATATGGTTATAGAAAAAGGACATATGGCAGGGGAAAGACACATGATTAATCAACATATTTAAGTCTTGTCTACTTCATCTAGAGAGTACAGAAACTATTGGTCTTTGATCCTTCACACTCATCTACCATGTGGAGGACTAAGAAAAATGCTTTAATAAAAGGAAGTTGTGATCCAAAATGAAAGTAGAAAAAGAAAAATGTTATGAGATTTTAAATGAACATCTTGGTTTTTTTTCCCTTTTCTTTTTCTATATTTTTTAGTAGAAAAATGGAAAAGTTGTTAATTTCGATCAACTTATTAGCATTTTTTTTAGAAAAAGAGTAACGAAACTGGAAATTGTGTTTTTTTCTAGTTTTCTAAGGTTGCGTTTGATTAGCATGGATCTCAATTCTGCAGTTTAGTTTTGAGGTCCAACCTAACCCATCCATTAAAGAAAAACCCTGTTGGACATCAAACCTATGCATTTTACAATGTTGTGTGGATTTGAGATCTACGCCATGCAGGCTTGATCCTGAAACTCAAAGTTTGTTCAACAAACTTTGATCCATAGTAAACCAAACACAACTTAAGAGAGAAAAAATCGTTTACTTGTGTTGCTATCTCAAGAGTTTCTCTAATTAATTCCTATATTCGATTTGTTTTAAATTGATGGAAAAAACTTCAATTGTTGTATATGCTAGAGTATCCTTGGCTTAAATATGCCACGGAGCAAACAAGACTCTAGTTTGATGCTTTAGAAGCATGGAACATAATCAAGAAAAATATAGGGAGAAAGTACAAACCACAAGAAAGAAAAACCTACTTTTGCTTGAGTATCTAACTTTTATAGATGCAACAAAATCAGATTAGATGTTTGCTTCATGGATCTGATCCAATTCATTTTTTCAAGCAGAAGAATTCAGCTTTTTCGAGTCATGTAAAAAATTCATATGAGGGCGTTTGATTATCTTGCAACCACAAAAAAAAAAAAAACTTTTGCTTGAGTATCTAACTTCTACAGATGGAACAACTATTTGGCATGCGATAGAGAACCATTATGTAATCAGATTAGATGTTGCTTCATGGATCTGGTCGGATTCAGTTTTCCAAGCAGAACAATTCAGCTTTTTCGAGTCGTGTAAAAAATTCATAAGAGGGCGTTTGATTATCTTGCACTTTGGATTTGAGGGTTTGATCTTAAACAGGCCTCATCTTAAATCTATGGTTCTAAGAGATTGTTGATTTCAAAACTGTACGTTAAATTTGTTATCCTCAATATACTTCAAATGCATGGATTTAAAGTCCTAGAGTGGGGGGTTTGACTTGAAATCCATGAATTTTAAGATGCAAATAATATTATAGATCTACACATAACCCTTGCATCATCCAAACAAAGAATTTCAAGTCTTAATTTAATAAAAACTAAAGATCTAACATTCTGGAATCTGAGATTCTAAGGTCTTAGATCGCCTGGAACATTAGGTCAGAGATGTCAAACACACCCTAAAGGTAATTCACATGCTAGCAGAACCTAGCTTGCAGTTTCTTGTTAACAGGATCAGCTTTTTTTTTTTTGTTTTTTTTGTTTTGTTTTTTTTTTAATTCATATCTGAGCCAAATTCAATTACTGGAACATTGGATACGTAGGATATTGCAATGCCTACGTTTGAATTAATCATAGAGCCAGAACTTTCGGTCTGGTTAAACAAGATAGTAAAATGAAGTCTAATTAGATTACTGATCGTTGCAGCAGGCAGGTTGGGTTCCTATGTCCATCGCCGGGGAGCTCGTGGCGGATGCCGGAAAGCCCACAAGATCTGTTTTGGCTGCTGAAACAAACGGAAGGATCGTTCCAGTCCGCAGAATTCTGAAAAAATAAAAACTATGACACTGGTGATATCAATACATCTAACTTGGATATGATACCAGATCTAACCGTTCCAAAACATCTAATATGAAAAAAAAAAATCTGCTCTGGTTCGGACTTGGATCTGAATATACATAGATATTCAATCGTATTCAGATTGAATTTAGTTTCGAATAGATATCCTACATCCAATGCACTACATTTGAAAATTGGTAATTGGATTTAGTTTAACACATTCAGATTCAGATCTGAATTTAAAAATTGGATTTAGATCAGATTGTGGAATCAGATTTCTGGTTCGCATTCAAACATACATATATGTGAACATCCAAAAAAATAAATATAGTTAGGAACATATTCTATTCGAATCTGATCCATTGACATCTTTTTTATAAAACAGGGAACTACTAATCACAGATGCCACACCATACAGAGCTCCCAAAATAAGTTGAAAGTAAAGGCAATGTAGGATATCCAGAGATTAGTCCAAGCATTCATCATGTGTATAGGAGTGAGGAAGCAGTTCCTCAAACTTCATGTCAATATGATGCAAACGTAAAACCATATAATTTCCAAGTAAAACCATTGGATGGGACAATATTTTTCTTTTCTGTTCTCACATGAATAAGCCAAAATAAGTGATTTTTTTTTTAAGACCGATCCTTTTGCATGTGCTTGTTTGAATACATTGATTATAGGAGACGCATGAAATGAGCAGAGGAAACGTTGCACCGTGGAATCGAAAGGAGACCGCCGGGAACGCAATCGGATTCCGATGACCTTCTTCCGTCAGTATCAGATTTGGACAAGTGAATTTAGCACGTCCAAAGAAAAACTACATGATATCCTAGCCATTTGCATCTTCTCAAATTGCTCATCTCATTTCAACAGACAAAAAAAAAAAAAAAAAAAAATCTTATTACAACCTTCAAGACTGAATGTGAATCGGAGTTCGATAACTGAGTGGGATCTAATAAAGATCCAACCTGATTACATATAAAATCTCAGACCATATGCTTGTCCAATCTGAACTCAGTTTTTGCTTAAAAAAGGTCGGAAACCAAGTCCACATTTGAATGCCACTGGAGGAAATCAGATCAGGTCGAATTCAACAAAGACTGGATCCATCCCATACCTGAGCCGTTTTCATTATTCCCAGCAGCAAGGGTCCGTGATTATGGGCAACGGCAGATGTTAATTTTATCTTACCTTTTCTGTATTTTCCATATGAAAATGTATATAAATCCCTTGTGATGAGTTGATGATGTAGATTAGAGGCGGAGCCACATATGAGCTGGTGTGGGCAGCCCCTCAAGATATCTTTATTTTCGATTAATATTTTTAAGTACTTGGTCTGCCTTTGTATATGAGTACCCAATATGAAAATCTGTGAGGAAAATTTTTCTGGCTCCGAAACTGATATGGATTGAAGATTTTTTTGGTTCCAAATTTGCCCTTATAAGAAGAGGGCCTTCCATTCAACCATCAAAAGCAATTTGGTCATTTCCAGCTCATAATACCTAGTCCCTTGTCAAGATTCATAACATAGAATGGTAACATATGTTCTTACTACCAAACAACCCCTAAAATTACTGTTTAGTGAAAATAGAAACATTAATGTAAATAATATTAAACAACCAACAGTTTTTACCGTTTTTAGAATCAATTGGTGATGGATTTAACGGCCCAACAGTTTTTACTGTTTAGGAAAAGGTCATTTGAAGGATCTCTAGTGGTGTTCTCAGAAAAACGTCACTTAAAGTCTAACCCTTACGGATGCTTTCTTTTTTTGGGGTAAGTAAATGGACACTTTATTGTGGTTATCGTGTCGCATCATATGCATCACAGTGTATGTTTTGTAAGTTCTAACAGCAGCAACCGTTTTTTTGCAGGCTCTGACTGCACTACTGTACACTACTTGTTCCATTGCAACTACCCTTAGTAATACTGTCGATTCTTCATTGGTCAGATTCAATTGCTTCACTTGCTACATGTCACATACTTGATCTTGTTCATCAATTCCATTGTATTTGGATTGATTTTGTTGATCAATCTCATCGTGTTTAGACCCCATGGCACTTGGCAGTTAAAAGCTCAAAAAGGAAACAAATCTAAGAGCCAAATTAACCCACTGAATTCATAATTTCACTAAAGATACAGTTTAATCTAAAAGGACACCAAGGAAATAATTTCACTAAAGATGCAGTATAATTTTTTTTTTCAGAATGTGTAATCCACACATTTTTCAGCAGGATTTTGCATTCACAAGTGAAATACCAGGTGTAGGTCAACCATTTGGGCTGACATATGTGTTCATGGAACCGGTTGAAATATAAGAATCAACAGTTGCAGCTATAAAAGAAAAAGTAAAAAAAAAAAAAAAAAGATTAACAAAACTGACTTACCATCTACAAAAAGCAAAAACAGATTAAAGTGTTTGATTTAAACCAAGAGAACAATCGAGATTTCATGAAAACAACCTAACGAAATATAACATAAAAGACAAAATAATGAATTTAATGGTGACACAATTAGCCTTATGGACTTAATAATGAATTTAGCACCTCTTGGCACTGCAGAAACAAAGAACCTTAACCATTCTTAATCACATGCATGACAATTCACATTCAAGCCTTCCAACACTTACAAAGACATATAAGTCAACATGAGGCCAATGAAGTTGATATTTGGATACCCTTTGAGAAATATGTAAAAGCCCACAAAAGAAATGACATTTATCGTTGGAACGGCACTAGCCACACTAGTAATGGTTGCTGCCTTCAGTCCTGCCCGAACCCCCTCTGCACAAACACCCAGAAACAAGAACTCAAAGTGAAAATTTGTAGCATGTACCATTGGGCATTGACAACAAAACCATCGAGCGAGAGATAGTAGTCAACTGAAGTACCCCTTGTGCATTGCTTATTGTTGAAAGCCTCAGCGAGCGAGAGAGAGAGAGAGAGAGAGAGAGAGAGAGAGAGAGAAAGAGAGAGAGAGAGTAGTCAACTGAAGTTCCCCCTATGCATTGCTTATTGTTGAAAGCCTGCTGCTGCTCAAAACTAAGTTGTGGTTTCTCAGAAGGAGATGCAAGGGGAGATCGAGAGATCGGTTGAAGGGGGCGGCACTCACCTGAAACCTTGAAGGACGACACGGAGTAACGAACTTATGAGGTTTCATTTGGGGAAAAAATTTTTGATACCATAGGGAGAACAAAAAGGCAAAGAGGTACTCACTGGCTCACTGCCACGAGAGACGGAGAGAGCTGTTGGTGTTTTACCAAGGTCACCAGAATGGCAGAACCCGACGCTGACGGTCCTCGTCAACAAGAAGAGACCAAAGCGACGGCGGCCTGAAACCATGTGAAGGATGAAGGCATTGAAGGGGTTATAAGGAGACGGAGAGGGAGACGGAGAAGTTTTCGAAGGAGAAGTTTCCGAAGGAGAAGTTTCGAAGGGCTGGCTGGCTCGCTGGGTTGCATGGATATATGTACGTGTACTTTCTTTCATTTTAAATATGTAAATTGAATTTATGTGATTAGAATTCTGATCATTTTATGGGTTACCTTTTGCCTATAAGGCTATAACTTAAAAGACAACCTTTTGGATGAATCTTTCTAAAAGGGCCACGCTTTTGTGGAAACCATCAAGGGTCGGAAACTAATTTTGTCAACCCTAAAAAAAAAAAAAAAAGGAGAAAAGAAAAATATCTGCATTGTTCTTTATGGATGTTAGTCATTTTCACTAAATCACATTATTACTATTTTAGCTAATGATTTCCCAAGTGAAGCTTACTTCAAACTTTTACTCGATACTTTTCATTAAAAGTGGTCTCTTTAAGGAAAAAGATTGCAAATGGAGGCATGTTTGTTTGAAGCCACAAGCAAACAGAGCTTGCTTTTAAGTAGATGATGGGTTAAGCTGATCAACCTTACAATATATATACATATATATATAAATATATGACTGAGTGAATTACTACTCTAGTCACCTTGCAATATAACCATGGTCATTTATATGATGTAGATGGATGGTTGAGAAAAAAAACATGAAAAAAAGTGTGAATTAATATTAAATGATGAAAATATTTATCACCTTTTTCTTTATGTTTTCTTCCATCACTAAACTGACACTAAAAAGTTAAAGTATATATATATATATATATATATATATATATATATATATATATATATATATATATATATATATATATATATATATATATATATATATATATATATATATATATATATATATATATATATATATATATATATATATATATATATATATATATATATATATATATATATGAAACTGTTTTATTTTAATTTCACGTTCCAAAGTTGGTGGGTTTCGTTTCTTACAAGTTTAATTTCCTTGCAAGTTTTGGGTTGCATTGATTAGTTGGGATCAAGTTTAGGACGCTTTTGTAGAGTTTTTGGGGTCTAAGCAGTTGCCCACTGAAACTACTCTATGAGATTTATGGGGCTTAGGCTCTTACCTTTATTTAAACAAAATCTCCTATACAGGTAAAGGTTAGCATTATAAAATGCCAATTTTCACAATCGGAAAACCAAAGTGTTATTTGTTCACCATATTCTTTGTGGAAGCTGAAAATCTGCTCTAGCACCTCTTCTACCTCACCCTCCAACATGTCTCCTATCCTATGGGAGCCAGCAATATCCACACTCCTGTAGCTCCATCAGCAGTGCATTGATGGTTCCTCCCACTCTTTCAAATTGTTCAGAAAACTGGTTTTCATATCTAGTAATGTTGTCAGATTGAAGACATTTTATACGGTTCCTCCCCTTTTGAGTCTCTCTCTTCCGTATCTAGTGATGGTTCCTCCCCTTTTGAATCTCTCTCTTCCGTCGACTTGACTATCCTCAGACCTCAGTCCTCTCCTCTCCGCTACTCCGCGGTCCACCGCACACCATCTCCACCGTCCGACATTCAGTATCTAACCACCAGCTGGTCCAACTCCACTGTCCGGCCTGCCGAGTTCCGCCTGCGTTGCACCAGGTATGTTCCGCCTGATTTTTTTAGGGCTTTCATTTTCCCCAACATGCAAGATCCATCTGAAGGCGTCTTCTCTTCTATCGCAGCAACATTGGAGCCATCCGACTACCACCCCTCGTCCACCTGTGCACGATCTATGCCTTCCAGGTGCTCTGCGCCTCTCTCTCTCTCTCTCTCTGCCTGAATCTTAATCGAGCAAGAACTTTTGTGTACTAGAGTTAATCAAGTTAACCGAGTCGAGCTCGACTTTGTTAATCGAGTCAAGCTCGAGCTTGTGTTAGGCAGCTCGACTCGAGTCGAGTCGAGTTCGAGCTCGTTGAGTCGAGTCGTGCAGCCCTGACCACAACCTGTTTAGGAGCCAAACTAGCTGCAGAGTGTTGGGGTGTGCCAATTTCCAACACTCGAAATGAAAACCCACTTGAATGAGATCTAGTTACATGCATCAGGGCTGAGTGGTGCACACAACAGATATGCACAAAAAAGGAAAAAGGAACTCTGCTGAGTGGTGCACACAACAGATATGCACAAAAAAGGAAAAAGGAAAGAGTTGGTTCCCTGTTTTTAGTTGGCAGGGGTATTCTGATGATTGTATATTTCTCTGTACACAACTTTTTATGCACGCACATAACCAGCTTCTCTCTTGAACTTCCTTTCCTCCTTTCCACTTTGATCTGCATGTCTGTTTGCATTGGAGTGTGGGGGACTCTCAATCCGTCTCGGGCCATCTTCCAGGAGGCCAGCCAAACCACATGAAGCCGGCTATCCTGGACAAGGTCATTCTGGATACCTATCTCCTGCAAAAGCGGAAAACCATGGAAATTATAGCGTCCTGCCATTCAAGCTCCCTCTAAAAGGTGTTGATGCTTGAACCTTGATATGGCTGCGGCTTCTGGTGATCAATAATTTGAGGTGAGTAGTCCAAACAGTTGTTTTTAATTTATGCTCGGGCCTTCATTTTCGATAACTGAAGATTCGGTCAGCTTCAAACTGGATGTGTCCGTGAGTCAGTAAACCAAGATAACGAAAATTTTAGAAGCTTTATTGACTACAACAACAATCTTATCTTTTAGAATCTGCGGCACCCCATCGAAGACGGCTTACATACCAGACATCGCCGGTGCATGTGGGAGGCCCCAGAAAAAGAAAGAGGAGGCTAGTAATTTTTTTTTTTTTTTTTTTTTTTTTACAAATTTTGAAGGAGGCACGTTCATATTTGTTAGCGTCGAAAAATATTAGTCTTCGCTCCGCCAAAGCATCTATGGCTCTTATTTTTAGTTGTTCCTTTACTGGAATATTTAGAGTATTCAGTTTGGCCAAACCGCATACTTTGGCCAAAACTAACATATGCATAAATTCATATATTCATGTATTAGGGAGGGAGAAATGAATCAGTATGTTGCTGGATGGCTACATATTTAACATGCGTCGTTAAAAGCACAAAAAATTATCGTTAAAAATGTCGCTACAACGTAAATTGTTTCTTGTGCTTGCTTTTAACAATGGTTTCTTAATATTTAGTCATCCACCAGCAAGCATTTGACAATGGTTTCTTAATATTTAGTCATCCACCAGCAAGCATCAGTAAACAAATGGATTTCAACCCACCTCTTAGCAGTTTCAGTTTCAACCTATAAATGTTAAAAACCAAGAGCTAAAGGGTAGGTTGGGATCCACTGGACCATGGGCATGAGTTTAGTATGACTCAAGTCATTATCAGAGCACGGTTCAATACTTGGACTTGAAATTCTACACATATGAACACATGTGCATTAAGGAGAACGACTTATAATACCTCAGAAGTTTAGTCTTGTATTTAAAATTGTGAGGCATCTTGAATGACTTATAAAGAGGGTTGTTAAAGTGGTTAATTGTTGTCTTAGTTTCAAACATCGAAATAGAAATAACAAGAAGTGAGTTGAGATCGGTAGAGGTCATTACATTATTCACCCTATCATCACCCAAATTTTGGCACGAATGAGGGCATGCCAGATGGGGTCAATATGACTCAAAAGTATGATATGAAATGTAGATGGTCCCTATTAAGGCAGGATTTTTCACGTGGCGTCATTTCCTGTAGTATTGGTGAATACAAACACACATGAAAAGGACGGGGGAGTCCTGAGAGGGAAAGGTGCAGAGAACGGACCAAGTCTATGTAGGCCAGGAGAGGGACAGCGGGGATTTAAGTCTACGAAATAGCTGAAGTCAAGGCTCTTTGTTATCTGGTGGCGACATGCCTTAGTTTCTCTTTCAGGAGAAAAGTTGGTCGTATATACCTTTAAAAGAAAAAAGGAGAAGAAAAGCTTGACGGAACAAGTCACGTGAGAAAAGTCTATGCAACACAATTTTATTGTGGGTGTGGAAATATTTTATTTTAGAGTGTAGACAAATCAAGTTTACCATCTAAATTTTTAAATTTGGCCCCGGTAGAGATTATAAAAATCATGTAATGGCCCGCCACTGAGTTTTGAGGAGACTCTTGACTCAATTTATAGTTGGATTTGCATGGAAGAATCTAAGTTCTGCACAGCAACTTTGATTTTAATCTCTTCATTATTATGTCATCCAAACATCTGCCACTAGTAATCTCCCTCTGTAAATCCTGTTCATACAGAAACTTCCTAGAAATTACAAAGGAAAATATTTCCTTCGAAGGAAATCATTTTGTTTATGTTTTTAAAAAGCTTCATTGACGTAAGACTTAAGTTGAAATAAGATAGAGCCCCTTTCTTTAAGAGCAATAGCAACAGACTCTGCTGTCCTCCAAGTAGACACAGGCTTTTCTTTGAGAGCAACAGCCTCTCTCTCTCTCTCCCTCGATGTCCAATGGCTCGTCATGCCATCATGTTCCTTATGCTCGCCCTGATTCCTTCCTCAATCGGTGAGCTTATCTTCAATTTTACAGATTTTCCTCCGAAAGTTCCCGAGATCAATTTCTTCGACGATGCTGAGGCGTCGGACCAAAGCACCTTAGCGCCGAGCATAATCAATATCACCAGCAACCCGACGAGCCCAAACAATAACACGTTCAGACAAGGCCGGGCCGTTTACAACAAGCCTGTCCCTCTCTACGACTCCAGTGGATCCGTCTGGGACTTTACCACCCACTTCAAGTTTGTCATCGATGGCCTCGGAAACCCCAAAACCGGCGACGGTATGGCCTTCTTCCTTGCTCCCGTCAACTGGTCGCCGCCGATGAACTCCACCGGCTGTTGGCTGGGCTTGTTCAACGAGACCACCAATGGCCTCCCCACCAACCCAGTCGTGGCCGTCGAGTTCGACACATTCCAAAACGCCGAAGATCCAGCCCCCCAACACGTGGGGATTGACGTTCATGGCGTCTACTCGAAGTTCACCGTCCCATGGCAATGGGACTCAACTAGGAAATTGAATGGAGAAGCGACGGTTGTTTACAACCATACCGACGGGACTCTCTCGGCCACCTTGGTTTACCAAAATGGCTCCAAGCGATGCAACATCTCTCGGCCCATCGACCTCACAACTGTCCTCCCAGAGAACATCTCAATTGGATTCTCAGCAGCAACGGGACATTATACAGAGCACCACTTTATCTTGTCCTGGGATTTCACGTCCACGGTCTCTGGCACTAGAATAGGGAACATTAAGTCCTACGACAAGAACAAAAACAAGACCAAGCTGATCATTCTACTGGCTGCTTGTTCTGTTGCAGTAGTAGTAGTGCTTTTTGGAGTTCTTGTTACTACTTTAGTTCTTAAAAGGAGGAAGAAGATTACACAGGAAGATATGGTAGTAGAGCAAGAGGAGGTGGGTGTAGCGGAGGATGAAGGTGCTGAGTTGTTGGATCTTGCGACGGGGCCGAGGAGGTTTAGCTATGCAGAGCTTGCCGTGGCCACCAAGAACTTCAACGAGAAGTGGAAGCTTGGGCAAGGTGGATTTGGTGGGGTTTATTTTGGCGTTCTGCCGGATACCGGCAAGGAGGTGGCGGTGAAGCGCTTCTGGAGAGGTTCAAGCCAGGGGAAGAAGGAGTTTTTGGCCGAGGTCACCGTGATCAGCAGGCTGCGGCACCGGAATCTCGTGCCGCTGACCGGCTGGTGCCACGACCGGGGCGAGCTGATGCTAGTTTACGACTACATGAACGGAGGGAGCCTGGACGTGCACCTCTTCAAGCCCAAGGCCGGGGAAGTCATGCCTTGGGATCGGCGAATGAACGTGGCCCTCGGCCTGGCTTCGGCGGTTCTGTACCTGCACGAGGAGTGGGAACAGTGCGTGGTCCACCGCGACATCAAATCCAGCAACGTGATGATCGACTCGAAGTTCTGTCCGCGCCTCGGCGACTTCGGCCTAGCCCGGCTGGTCGACCACAGCCGCTCAGCACAAACAACCATGGTGGCCGGAACCATGGGGTACCTTGCGCCGGAGTGTGTGATCACCGGAAAAGCAACCAAAGATAGTGAGATTGTTGGAATGTTGAAGGAGAAAAGAAGACAGAAATTTAAAGTGGTTCGGCCACTGGCCTACATCCACGAGAGAAGAAACTCTCACTCACTATATTCCTTTCATCAAATACATAAGCCTTATATAAGATATTAGGTATGGCCCCAACGTGTAAAGATAAACACGCTAACAACTAATTTCCAGATTGGATGACTCATCCATAACAGGGCAAGAAAAACGAGGAAGGAAAGTTAGATAAGGGAAATCTAGATGAGGCAAGATCCCCTTCAACAACTTGCTATAATATTGGTAGACGTTGGTGAAGATATCCTATCCTTTCAACACTCCCCCTCAAGTGGGGCGTAAAGATTCCAGCAGCCCCACTTGACTTTGATTTCATTAAACTGCTTGATCGTGAGTCCCTTGGTAAGACCATCAGCCAATTGATTGCAGCTCTTGACATAGGGGGTACATATATCTTTCTTTTGCACTTTTTCCCTTACATAATGGCAGTCAATTTCCAAATGCTTTG